>ML280643.1:0-34858 GCA_005239495.1 Nicotiana undulata
AGCAGTAAGAGGATTTCAGGACGACTACCGATTCATTTGGAGACACGAGGTACATCTGCTGGCATTCGCAAACTCCGAGAGTCTTCTCCTAATTTTACATACACTGTTTTACATTATTCACAACAGTTACACTATTTCTTTCAGCCATTATTTGTAGTATTCTTTAGTAGTTCGTGGATTGTGACACCAGACCCTGAGGTGGTCTTAGAGTTATTATTGAAATAAATTCGTAGTTCGTTCTTTTTAATCGGTCAATATTATTATTTTGTTTTATTGTTGTCTAAAATCATTCTAATTTAGTTCATTTGGAATTTATTTATTTATGCTTAAGTAATTAATTAAGGAAATAAATTATTCGATTTCTAACATTGGCTTGCCTAGCAAGTGTGATGTTAGGCGCCATCACGATCATTAAGGTTGGGAATTTGGGTCGTGACAAGTTGGTATCAGAGCACTAGGTTTACTTAGGTCCCACAATCCACGAACAAGCTTAGTAGAATCTGAAGGATCGGTACGGAGACGTCTGTACTTATCTCTCAGGGGCTATTGAGTTAGGAACAATCTCACTTCTATTCTACTCTATCGTGCGAATTTATTCTACCATTGATGATTGAACTTGTCTATTCTTATCCTATCACAAATCTCGACAACACGCAAGGCGTCTACAATCGGACAAGAGATGAAGCCCCAACGACAGCTACGATCAGAGGGAGAGACAGAAGCATATCTCATTTCAAATCTCGAACATCAGCACCTATTGTACAGTCTCAAATGGATCTAGACGCGGAGGTTCTAGCTCAGTCGGTACATATTGGACTAGCCCATATCTCAGAGGGATTCATAGTTACTTCGGTACTGCATAACAAGGGAATAGTTGAAAGCAACGGAGTTGATGTATGTGAGCTGTGAAGTTTAACATCATGGATTATCAGACATTGTGACCTATGGCTTCGTGCCAAGTGAGGAAGTCCACTGTCAAGGAATAGATTGCGGGGTCATATGTTATATCGATTTTGGCTTAGAAAGGTATAAGGCCTGAGGTTTTTGCAAGATATAAAGCTAAGGATTTCAGTGTGTCTGTCTCCTTAATAACCATTTACCTCAGTACCAAAGGAGTTATATAAACAATTTTAGATCTACAGAAGGTTTACTCAGCGTGGAAGTCACGGTTGCGGATTTTGGGGTGCTCTAGAGGGATTACAGTGGTTGACAAGCTTCTAGACTATATGATTATCTGTATAAAGCTTTACTTGTGGGATCGGTGTGCATCAATAGGAACAAGAGTTACCCCAAGTAATAACGAAGAGTACATGAATGAGTGGGGTAGCTCAGCGGTGTTGAGTCAACATGGTAAAGGAGAAATTGGTCGCCAGTGGTTGAGGCAAGCCTACGAAGATTACCCTAGATTCTTGATACCCGTTAGATATCCACCTAGGCGGAAGTCACCACCCTAGTCCTTTTAAACACTTGAAAACCAACATCAAAATTATTGTACTTAGCTTAAATCTTTGTAAACAATAGTATAGAACTAGAAGTAGAATCAACACCAACATGTTTGGAAGAGAAATTAGGAACAAAACACGCATTTAGATTTAGATAAATACCTAATTCCAAATCAATTAACTCCCTCTGGAAATCGATCCTGACCTTGTCGACCATCCTCTCTACTCAATATTGGTGTAGGTTTGGATCCGATCAATTTTTGGCGGCGTTGCCGGTGAGTTAGACGAACTTAGCTATTTACGTAACTATTTGTTTGTTTTTTTCTTTCCTTCCGTTTTTCTATTGTGTGTGAATTTCTTTAGGTACCAAATAGCTCTTAACGAAGTTCTCGGACAAATACCTCAAGGGTAGGAGGTAGATGAAAATTAAGTGGATGAGGTTGATCTTGAACCTCAAGCACAAAGGAGAGGCAGCGAGCCTAATGACAACATTCCAAACCCTCCCCCACCTCCTCCAATGGCAACACATCGGGTGCTACCCAATGAAGGCTACGCAAGTGCAATTGTCCCGCCCCAGATTAGGGCAATAAATTTTCAGATAACCAATGTCATGCTTACTCTATTAGAACAAAGGGATTTCTTCACCAGAGCTCCACATCAGAACGCATATAAGCATCTCAATGGTTTTGTAGACACATGCTGGGGGAGCAAGCAGACGAATGTATCTGAGGATGCTTTCAGATTGAGGCTTTTCCAATTTTCACTTAGGGGGAAGGCTTTGGATTGGCTTGAGAGGCTACCCAACCATTCCATCACCACTTGGGATGAGTTGGCTGAGAAGTTCATAGCAAAGTCTTTCTCTCCGGGTCATATGGCAACATTGAGGGATGAGATCTTAGCATTTAAACAAGAGCCAAATGAACTTTACATGAAATCTGGGAACGGTACCGGACAATGGTAAAAGAATGCTCCAACAAAGATATGACTGAAGCATTGATCCAGCAAACATTTTATAGGGGTATCTGTCACACCTCCTTTTTAACCCGGTAAGGGTAATAAGGGAGTTTTTCTACTTTAAGTGACATTATTCGATTTTTAGGGATTTATTTTATTCAGAGTCGCCACCCGAATTTTTTACGGTGTTCCGGGACACCATTTATTTATTAAAAATCCAAAAACCGAGGAATTTTGACTCTGTTTTAAATTGTCTGCGAACCAGAAATCTGGGTAAGGAATTTTGTTAACCCCGGAGAAGGTGTTATGCATTCCCGAGTTCTGTGGTTCTAGCACGGTCTCTTAATGATTAAACTTGGCCTAAATTATTTAATTACTGCATTTATACCTATGTGCATTTTTATATTCTTTACTGCTTTTATTATTCAATTGTATTTAAAGAATTATCTTAAGACGGGTTACGTATGCGTAAAACCCGTTGAGATTGAGATGTGTCAAAATCATGTCGCGCGGACGTGTACATAATTCTCAACACTGAATTCATTTAATGAGATAAATAAATTTGCGCAAGCGCGTATTTTTGTTTTGTTTGTCAAAAAGAAACCGAAATCACGTCACGCGGGCGTGTACGTAATTCTGATAATTTTTAGAAATCCATTCCTAAAAGTGTCTCTACGAATGTTCATTTTAGTCTTTTATTTGTGTTACATAAACGTATACACAACTTCAGAAAAAGGTTTATTTAATTTTTTTCATTCAAAGTTACGTAAATGTATACTTTGATGATTGATTTATTTTCTAAGTTCAAGGTATTCGCTATCTAATATATGGAAGGTGTTTGAGATTCACTATATCTAAAGTAAAAATCCTAAATCAAGTCATGTGATTGGGCTATGGCCTAGTTTAGCCCAAGTGAAATTAACTGATATGAATCATCACACATGATGCCAAACCCATTTATGTAAAACCCATTTGCAACTCAGATTAGGACTTATGTTAGGCTTATGAAAATTGTCAATTTACACTAAAAGACTAATGGTGATTCAAATTCTAGACTATTTATGCATGCCATTAGCTATTCATTTTATATATGCTATTGAGATCTACAACATACTAAAGAAAAAAAAGAACTATGTGGTTAACAAATAAATTCTACTGAGACGCTAATTCATGCTTCTCTAGTTTTCATACTCATAGAAACATAATAACTACCATTTCAAACATAAAATAAGCTTCTGGTTTTACTAACATGAGCAAAATGATAGAACTAGCTAAGAGATCTTGCAGCAAGACATTCAGTAAGACTAAGATTTTGCAGCAGAAATCTTCACAAAATTAAATTCCTCATATTAAATTGCAATAAAAAACAAAGAAAGCGTAATGAGGGCCTGATAGCAAATCATCACTGAATCAGTTATTAAAACTGCAAACATACCTTTGACAGCAAAATACAACTCAAAATTAGCCAATAGAAGCTGAAATTAAAGGCTAAGGCTCGCAGTGTTCCACAACAGTAAAATCAACGATTTCCTCCAACCTAATACCTCGAGCGGTAGCTAACGAACAACTCGAAACGACCCTCTTTTTTGAATTTCTTCTTTAAGTTTTTGGAGTTTTCTGTTTTTTTTTTGTTTTTTTTTATTTTGCATATTTGAAATGTAAAGCTTGAATCCACAAACTTCAGCTATCTTTGATTATGAGCCTATGTGTGTGAATGAGTGAAGAAAGAACAAAGAAGAAGGAGATGGAGGGGGTGGCGGTTCAGCTAGGTTCTGTTTTCGTTGGTTCCCGGCGAAGCTCGCCGGCGGTTTCACTGCTCAGTTTGGCCACCTTTCATGGCGGATGACGAAGAAGATGAAGGCAAAAATGGGAGGGGACCTGCTCGTTCTCTTTTTTTTTTTTTTTTTTTTTTTTGGATAGCCGGATTTTCGGCGTTTGGTGATGTAGCAGCGGCAGAATCGTATGGAGTTTGGGTTGAGGCGGATGGAGGTAGGTGGCTGCTTGTGGTGGTTCCTACGGCTGCTTGATCCTTGAAGAGAGAGATCGTGTATTTCATAAAATTTGTTTTGTGTTTTTTGTTCTTTACAATGAGAGGTCTGGCAGCAGCTATTTTTGAGGAGGGGTCTTTTGGAATTGATGATATAGGAAGTGAATGAAGAAGAATAGCTCCCTTATCTATGGCTGATGTGGTTTTGTGTTTTGAAGAAGAAGAATAACTCTTTTTGGGGAGGTGTAGCTGCGCCTTTTCTCTTTTTCAGAAGTGGATTCACTCTCCTTATTTAGGTCTAGGTCTTAGGCGTATTTAATGAGGTTAGGGGTTGTTTGGTAAGGAATGGGTATTAGAGTAGTGGGATAGGACGGTATGGGCTTGGGTAATTTGGGCCCTGAAATTGGGCAAATTTGATATGAGAGTCAAATTTTATCTTTCAAAATAGCCACTTTACTACTAATTAAATTTGTTTTACCAAAACGACCTAATTAACTTTTTAACTAATTGAGTAAACTAATTGAGTAAAGCTAATGTATATTTTGGTGATTTTCATGTATTAATCTAACAATTAAAGAGTAATTAATTCCTAAAAGTACAAATTAAACCTAAGATGACATGAAATGAAAATGTGATATTTTTTTATGATTTTTCTGTAATTTTGAAGTATTAAACATGCATGACATGCAACTAAATAAAGAAAAGTTCCTAAAATTCATTTTAAAAAATTATTTTTGATTATTTTTAGGAGTAATTTTCATGCGGGGCAAAGGTTGGGTGTTCACTGCTGCCCCTCTTTGCTCGAGAACATGAAGAGTTTTCGGGCAAAGATAAAGTGAGCAACTACGAGCAATTTTTGCTCGTTTGGTACTCCATTTGGAAGCATTTGGAAAAAGTTTTGACCGAACCTTTCTTCAGAGGTTGCCTACATATCCTTGGCTATAAAGGAATCGGGTCAGTGTAGTTCTGGAAGATTTGGTAGCTGGAACTACCGGGAAGCCGTGATTTCACTGCTGCTGCTACTTACTGCTTGTTAAGCTCCTTATTACACCAAAATAAAAAAATAAAAAAGACTAAACTAAACCTATCAACTATGAGTTATAAGATTCCTATCTACGAGTCTTCTGAAGCTTGATCTTCAGTCTTTCATGCTTCTTTAAAAAGACTCTTATCTGAATCTTGATGCTTGTTCGTTGTAGGTGCTGATTAAATCTTCTTCAGCCTTTCAGATAAAGGCAGGATATACAGAACGGATGACTTCAATCTCGTCCTGAATAGTCTACGTCTTTCCCGCTTTTGCACTTTGGGGTTAAACTCTTTTATTCTTTTCTTTTATTCTGGATCAAAACTTCTTCTTATGGTAGTTTTGAATCCATTGTAACCTGCGCAAAATCAAAACAAACAAACGAAATTTTCTGCCCCATTTTTCACTAGGAAATTTTTATGAGTTATTGTAACGAAATCTATGCTACTTTATTATTGAAAGCAAGGAAAAGCCAGGAACAGTGCACCCGGAGTTATTGTAGACTAGGGATTGGATACCTATGTCCAAAGGTAAAATCAACTAGGGGTTGGAGACCCTATGTTGGAAGAAAAAACCAACTAGGGATTGTATACCCTATGTTGGAAAAATCATCAACTAAGGAGTGTATACCTTATGTTGGCATCAACTAAGGAATGTATACCCTATGTTGGAAAAGAAATCATCAGCTAGGGGTTGTATACCCTATGCTGGAAAAGAAATCATCAACTAGGGGTTGTATACCCTATGTTGGAAAAGAAATCATCAACTACGGGTTGTATACCCTATGTCGGCATCAACTAGGGAGTGTATACCCTACATTGAAAAAGAAATCATCAGCTAGGGGTTGTATGCTGGAAAAGAAATCGTCAACTAAGGGTTGTATACCCTATGTTGGAAAAGAAATCATCAGCTAGGGGTTGTATACCCTATGCTGGAAAAGAAATCATCAACTAGGGGTTGTATACCCTATGTTGGAAAAGAAGTCATCAACTAGGGGTTGTATACCCTATGTCGGCATCAACTAGGGGGTGTATACCCTACGTTGGAAAAGAAATCATCAGTTAGGGGTTGTATACCCTATGCTGGAAAAGAAATCGTCAACTAGGGGTTGTATACCCTATGTCGGCATCAACTAGGGAGTGTATACCCTACATTGGAAAAGAAATCATCAGCTAGGGATTGTATACCCTATGCTGGAAAAGAAATCATCAACTAGGGGTTGTATACCCTATGTTGGAAAAAAAGTCATCAACTAGGGGTTGTATACCATATGTCGGCATCAACTAAGGAGTGTATACCCTACGTTGGAAAATAAATCATCAGCTAGGGGTTGTATATATTATGCTGGAAAAGAAATCATCAACTAGGGGTTCTATACCCTATGTTGGAAAAGAAGTCATCAACTAGGGGTTGTATACCGTATGTCGGCATCAACAAGGGAGTGTATACCCTACGTTTGAAAAGAAATCATCAGCTAGGGGTTGTATACCTTATGCTGGAAAAGAAATCATCAACTAGGGATTGTATACCCTATGTTGGAAAAGAAATCATCAACTAGGGGTTGTATACCCTATGTCGACATCAACTAGGGAGTGTGTACCCTACGTTGGAAAAACAATTAACTAGGGATTGTATACCCTATGTTGGAAAAGAAATATTCAACTAGGGGTTGCATACCCTATGTCGGCATCAACTAGGGAGTGTATACCATATGCCGGCATCAACCAGGGAGTGTATACCCTACGTTTGAAAAGAAATCATCAGCTAAGGGTTGTATACCCTATGCTGGAAAAGAAATCATCAACTAGAGGTTGTATACCCTATGTTGGAAAATAAATCATCAACTAGGGGTTGTATACCCTATGTCGGCATCAACTAGGGAGTGTATACCCAACGTTGGAAAAGAAATCAACTAAGGATTGTATACCCTATGTTGGAAAAGAAGTCATCAACTAGGGATTATATACCCTATGTCGGCATCAACTAGGGAGTATATACCCTACGTTGGAAAAATCATCTACTAGGGATTGTATACCCTATGTTGGAAAAGATGTAGTTGGGGATTGGAGGCCCTGTACTACTTTAGGTTTGAAATATTTTCAACTTCGGTTCTTGAGCTGTCATACCTCCTTTTTTTTTACCCGGTAAGGGTAATAAGGGAGTTTTTCCACTTTAAGTGACATTATTCGATTTTGGGATTTATTTATTTGTTTTCAGAGTCACCACCCGAATTTTTTACGATGTTCCGAGACACTATTTATTTATTAAAAATCCCAAAACTGAGGAATTTTAACTCTGTGTAAATTGTCTACAAACCAGAAATCCGGTTAAGAAATTCTGTTAACCCGGGAGAAGGTGTTAGGCATTCCCGAGTTCTGTGGTTCTAGCACGGTTGCTTAATGATTAAACTTGGCCTAATTTGCTTAATTACTGCTTTTATACCTATGTGAATTTTACCCTTTACCGCTTCTAATAACTCGATTATTCGTATTTTTAAAGAAATATCTTAAAATGGGTTACGCGTACGTATACCTGTTTAGTTTGGCATATCAAGAATCATGTCACGCAGACGTGTACACAATTCATGACACTTAGAGAAAAAAAAGTTGGGTCAAAATCGCGCGAACGCGTATTTTGAATTTATTTGAAAATCAGCACTTAAATCATGTCACACGTATGTGTACACAATCACAATAATTCAATTAATTAAGAGCATACCTAAAGTATACTATTGTACTCAATGTAGCTACTAAACATATAGCCCAAAGATACATTTAATTCTTGTTGATCTCATTCACCCAAAATTCTAGCCAAACCAATTTTGTTATTTTAATGGGTCAAAACAGCAAGACAAACCCCCAAAATGCTATTCGCAACCCTCTAGCCCCAACTTCACATATCCAATTTATCAATTCAACAATTCATATTAAATCTTCATTACCTTACCTAAACGATGAACAATAGACAACAATTAAGAATATATATACTAAACTAAATAAAAGGAAAACTACAACGAAGCAGATACAAAAAAAAACATATCAATCAATAAAGAGAAATTAAAATGAAGGCTAAGACATGATAACAACGACAGAAGCATTCAATAACTAATGAACACCCATTATATCCCAAAATAAAAAATAATAGTGAGAACAATGAAAGGATAGATATGGACCTTAAGATGTTACTCTGAACTTTGATTACTTTGCAGTGTCAAAATCAAAAGGAGGCTAAACCGCGAACAAGTACGAACAGAAGCCGCATCGGAAAATCGATCGAAAACCTCGACTATTCTCTCAACCCAAAAACGCTGTGTATTTGTTGTTCTATTTTATGTGCTTCGATGGTGTTTCACCGTGGTTGCGAATTGATTTTAGAGTGGTTTTCATGGCTAGAAGTTGCCGGGTTTTCAACTGGTATTGTGGTGTGAGAGAGAGGTGGTTCCGATTGAGGTTTATGGTGTTCTTCGGGTAGCGTTTTGGGACGATTTGCAGCTGGGTTTGAACTTGTTTTCAAGGGTGGTTCACTACTGGTTTTTGGTGATACGAGGTGGCTGTTTTGCTGGGATTTGGGGTTGGGTTTGAGCTGGTTTTTGCAGTTGTTTAGGGACTATTTTCAGCTTCTTTTTGAGTTGTTTTGAGGGAGTCTTGGGGATGAATTTGGAGCTAGATTTGCAGGTGTTTCAGGGTTCTTTCATGGCTGTAAAAAGGAGTTCTTAAGTGAAGGTTGGAGGAGATGAGGTGAAGCTATACTACTCTCTGCTCCATCACCTTTCTTCCTCTGCTTTTTTCGTTTTTTTTCTTCTGCGTGTGTGTTGTGGTGATTTAGAGAAATGAGAGTGAAGCTAGAGGAAGGGGAGGGCAGCGGCGTTTAAGGGTAGGGATCCTTTTTAGGGAAATTAGATCTTAATTATACAGAAGAGGGGATTAGGGTTGTAATGTGGGGAATTTGGTTGGGCCTGAGATTTTGAGCCTGAAATTAGGCATATTTAAAACAAGGGCAAATTTTATCTTTAAAAAATAGTTATCTTACTATTAATTAAATTTCGTTTATCAAAACGACCTAATTAACATTTTAGCTAATTAAATAAACTAATTGATTAAGCTAATGTATATTTTTTGTGACTTTTATATATTAATCTATCAATTAAAGAGTAATTAATTTCCAAAAAAGCGAATTAAACCTAAGATTACATGAAATGAAAAATGTGACAATTTTTATGATTTTTCTATGATTTTAAAATATTAAACATGCATGAAATGCAACTAAATAAAGAAAAGTTCCTAAAATTCATTAAAGACCATTTTTTGATTATTTTTAGGAGTAATTTCCATGCGAGGCAAAAAAATTGGTGTTCACAGCTGCCCCTCTTTGCTCGAGAATATGAAGAGTTTTCGGGCAAAGATAAAGTGAGCAACCACGTGCAATTTTTGCTCGTTTGGTACTCCATTTGGAAGCATTTTGAAAACGTTTTGACCGAACCTTGCTTCGGAGGTCGCCTACATATCCTTGGCTATAAATGAATCAGGTCAGGGTAGTTCTGGAAGTTTTGGAATGATGAGTTCGAGAGTCGAGCGAGGTTCCGTCCAAGGCTCCGGTTCATGGTCTTGCTATTACATCAAAATCCAAATGAAAAAGACTAACTAAGCCTATTAGCTACGAGTTACAAGATTCCTATCTACGGGTCTTCTGAAGCTTGATCTTGAGTCTTGGATGCTTGTTTATACAGACTCCGATCTGAATCTTGATACTTGTTCGTTGTAGGTGTTGGTTAAATCTTCTTCAGCCTTTCGGATCAAGGCAGGATATACAGAACGGATGACTTCAATCTCGTCCTGAATAGTCCACGTCTTTCCCGCTTCTGCACTTTGGGGTTCAACTCTTTTCTTTTTCTTCTTTTCTTATATTCTGAATTGAAACGTCTTCTTTTGGTCGTCTAGAATCCATAGTCCTAAAAATGCAATATGCACTAAATCAAAAGGCAAACGAACGAAATTTTCTACCTAGTTTTCACCAGGAAAATTTCGTGAGTTATTGTAAGGAAATCTATACTACTTTATTATTGAAAGCGATGAAAAGCCAGGAACAGTGCAGCCGGAGTTATTGTAGACTAGGGAGTGGATACCCTATATCTCAAAGCAAGATCAACTAGGGGTTGGAGACCCTATGTTGCCAAATAAAATCAACAAGGGATTGTACATCCAATGTCGGAAAAATCATCAACTAAGGAGTGTATACCCTACGTTGGAAAAGATCATCAGCTAGGGGTTGTGTACCTTATGCTGGAAAAGAAATCATCAGCTAGGGGTTGTATACCCTATGCTGGCATCAACTAGGGAGTGTATACCTTACGTTGGAAAAGAAATCATCAGCTAGGGGTTGTATACCCTATGCTGGCATCAACTAGGGAGTGTATACCTTACGTTGGAAAAGAAATCATCAGCTAGGGGTTGTATACCCTATGCTGGAAAAGAAAACATCACCTAGGGGTTGTATACCCTATGCTGGAAAAGAAATCATTAGCTAGGGGTTGTATACCCTATGTTGGAAAAGAAATCATCAACTAGGGGTTGTATACCCTATTTTGGAAAAGAAATCATCAACTAGGAGTTGTATACCCTATGTCGGCATCAACTAGGGAGTGTATACCCTACGTTGGAAAAATTATCAACTAGGGATTGTATACCCTATGTTGGAAAAGAAATCATCAACTAGGAGTTGTATACCCTATGTCGGCATCAACTAGGGAGTGTATACCCTACGTTGGAAAAATTATCAACTAGGGATTGTATACCCTATGTTGGAATAGAAATCATCAACTCGGGATTGTATACCCTATGTGGGCATCAACTAGGGAGTGTATAACCTACGTTGGAAAAATAATCAACTAGGGATTGTATACCCTATGTTGGAAAAGAAATCATCAACTAGGGATTATATACCCTATGTCGGCATTAACTAGGGAGTGTATACCTTACGTTGGAAAAGAAATCATCAGCTAGGGGTTGTATACCCTATGTTGGAAAAGAAATCATCAACTAGGGGTTGTATACCCTATGTTGGAAAAGAAATCATCAACTAGGGGTTGTGTGTCCTATGTCAGCATCAATTAGGGAGTGTACACCCTATGTCGGCATCAACCAGGGAGTTTATACCCTACGTTGGAGAAGAAATCATCAGCTAGGGGTTGTATACCCTATGCTGGAAAAGAAATCATCAACTAGAGGTTGTATACCCTATGTTGGAAAAGAAATCAACTAGGGGTTGTATACCCTATGTCGGTATCAACTAGGGAGTGTATACCCTACGTTGGAAAAGAAATCAACTAGGGATTGTATACCCTATGTTGGAAAAGAAGTCATCAACTAGGGATTATATACCCTATGTCGGCATCAACTAGGGAGTGTATATCCTACGTTGGAAAAATCATCAACTAGGGATTGTATACCCTATGTTGGAAAAGAAGTCATCAACTAGGGATTATATACCCTATGTCGGCATCAACTAGGGAGTGTATATCCTACGTTGGAAAAATCATCAACTAGGGATTGTATACCCTATGTTGGAAAAGATGTAGTTGGGGATTGGAGTCCCTATACTACTTTAGGTTTGAATCATTTTCAACTTCGGTTCTTTTTTTTCTTTCCTTTTTCTCGTTTTCCTTTCTTTCTCTTTTTTATTTATTTATTTTTTTATGCATGCGGGAAAAGATTTTTGAAGGAAACAATTCCCTTCCATTGGAGTCAATGCTGCAGAGCTCCTTCTAGCTCTTGCGCAATTCCTTTTGGTTGCACCTGCTTTTTGCACGGTTGCCTTTGAGTTGCACCTGTTTCAGATTTTCAAACAAAGAACAATTTGTTAGTTTGAAACGATGGTTGGTTTTGCGGCCTTGATTTTCAACTGCTTGATCTTAGTTCTTTTGACGAAGATCTCAACCACTTGCTTGCTTGCTGTGGATTGGGTTTCTTCTCTAATCCCGGGGATCCTGGCGTTCCAGATTTTACCATGGTGATCGGTCACGTGGCACCCAATATTTTACTTTATTTTGCCTTTGTAGGCCTTTCACTTGCTTTTTTGGATTTTCAGAGTATCGGGGAATTTTTGGCCCCTCAAATTCTGCTGCAACGGTTAGTCGCGTGGGACTTAACCTTTCCAACTTTATTTCGCCTTTATTGGCCTTTCATTTCTGACTTTTCTTCCAACTTTAACTTTTAGGCATTTGGAATATTTTGGCTTTTCAAACCTTGCCGAGATGGTTAGTCACGTGGGACTCAATCTTTCAACTTCATTCACCTTCATAGGCACTTCAATTTGATTTTCTTCTTTCAAGGGTTTTGAGTTTGAAGCATCGTCCGCTATGGCCAGTCGAGATCGACTCGATGCCCCTGATGAGGCTGAGTGCCTTTTGCATATTAGCCCGTGTCAAATGAGAGCCTGTAAATCAGTCTTGCCATCCTTTCTTTGCCTTAGTTCGGAACAAAGTTAGACCGAAAGGGATTCAAAAGAAAAATAAATGACAGAATGGACAATGAATTTATACAAGAGGTGTCTCTTTCGGGGAAAGGAAAGAAGGACTTATCTGGAGTGCATGCGGACTTCAATGAACATGACATGCCTTTTGGACTGGATGCCTGATCCGTGTAAACCGCGCGACTCTCAAAAATTCATCACAACTATTACCTCGAGATTGAGAAACCTTGCCCTGGACTCTCTCATTTCTATTCTCACCATCGCCTTGCAGTGCTCTTTGCGAGTTTTCACTAACAAGACTCTCTCATTTTCAATTTCTCTGCTCATTGTCGCCTTACGGTACCCGTGTGGGTTTTCACCAATAAGACTCTCTCATTTTACTTTACTCTTATTTGCTTGCATGAGATCCAAATAATTGTATCCTCCAATTTTGGACATCTTTGCCAATTGATCGGAAGGACTTGAACATGATTTTGGTGAAAACAATTTGGACTGAATTACAACTTTGGAACCTTTCAGGCGAAAACATCGCCGAACCATTATAACTTCTGCCCCAGTTTCGCTTTTGGGAAAATTTGGATTTTTATTTTGGTGTGACTGAACCCAAGGGTGTGGCTGCCTACGTATCCTCTCGGAATCAAGTCAAACGTAGTTCAGGGAACTTTTGTTTTTATTTTTGATTTTTGTGATGTTTTTCCTCTGTTTTGTTTGTTTTCTCTTCCTTTTGCTTTCCTTGTTCTTTTTTTTTCATATCATCTTTTTTGTTTCTTTTCCTCTCTTTTTTCATTTTCATTTTCATTCATATTTTTTTCTTTTTCATTTTTTCAATTTTTTTTCTTTTGTTTTCCAGTAACACTTTCGGGTTCCAAAGAGGGTAATCAAAGAAGAGTTACCAGCTCAAAGGGTTTGCAAAAAGGGTTAATGGTGTCTGGGTAGCGAGAATGAAAGCCTTCGTCATCCCAACCGGAGAACATTTCATGTTACATAGAGGACAGTACCTTTTGACTGCACCTGCGTTGACAGTTGTTTCAGGGACATTTTCTTCGAGCCCCAAGTATAACGCACTCTTTTGGCAGTACTTTGGTTGCAATGCATGGACCTTTCCAATCTGAACCAATTTTCCTTTGGCTGTTCCAATTTCATTGTTTTATTTCCTTGACCTAACTTCATTTGAATTCTGATTCTTGATTCATTATTTCGAAGTCTGACAGCGTTTTAGGATCTTTTTACTGCACCTGCATTGACAGTTGTTTCAGGGACATTTTCTTTGATGTATCCCAAGTACAAACGCACTCTTTTGGCAGTAGTACTGTATGTGCCTTTTCAATCTGAACCAATTTTCCTTTGGTTGTTCCGATTCATGGTTTTATTTCCTTAACCCAACTTCATTTGCATTCTGATTCTTGATTCATTATTTCGAGGTCTGACAGCATTTTAGGATCTGGGCATGAAGTCCACAAACATGTCATGTTATTGAAATCTGCATTTAAACAGAACTAAAAGTAGAGTAAGAAAAGAGACAAGATTAATAAAAAGAGACATTCTTGGAAAATGAAATATTAATTCCAATTGATGATTTTTTTTTTTTATATATATTTTTTGATTTTTTTAACAAAGATAGAAGGGTTTACATCGGAAAGTAAGACATTAAATTAAAACATCCGGATCACACCCTAAGATAATCCGGACGCAGAAATGATAGCAAGACTGGCTACCGAGACTCCCATCTGATGGGGGAACTTTCAGGCTTGGAGACCATTTTTTGGCTTTTCTTCTGTCTCGGCAATGGATGCAATGGCCTTGAGTGCTAGATCAAATTCTTTATCTTCACAAATTATTCCGACTACTGGCCCAGTGTGAGCAGGTAGGAGATTATTCATCATATTACGGTCTCCTTCATCCCTAAGCATTATTGCCTGGACCTCGATGAGGTCTTCCACTACTCTTTTAAGAGTCCAACAATCTTCAGTGTCATGCCACACTGCTCCTGAGTAGTATTCACATCTAGCATCACCTCGGTGCGAGGGGGACTCGGGTTCGGCCGGTTTGTGGCCACTGGCTACAGCAGACCTATCCTGACCAACTTTTGGAACAAGCGCGAGTATGATTCACCAATAGGGGTGAACCGATTCTTTTTGAAAGGCTCTCTTGGGCGAGGATTGTATTGAGAAACATTTGATTTGGGATTATATGGAGCTTGGTAAGGACGAACATTTCTGGGAAGTGGAGCTCGATTTTGGGTATAATGTTATGGTCGGGGATGCGGCTGAGCGTTCATTACTGCGTAGGGGAGGAGGGACATAGCATAGGCTTCTTCCTGATGAGGATAATAGTGCTGTGAAGCTCTGGGAAATGGGCCTGGATATTCCCGAGGTCGTCAAGAAGTCCTAGGGCCTGAAGCCATCATGGCTCCTTCTTCTCTCCCGTTTCTGTTCATCAAACCCTCAGAACCATTCTAAACGGCCTGTTATGTGGCCTTAAAAGCAGATTGACTCAAGATTCGGCCTGTTTTCAAACCATTTTCGACAATCTCCCCAATTTTGATAGCTTCAGCGAACGGTCTACCCATAGCAGACATCATGTTCTGGAAGTAGTCCATCTCTTGGGCCTATAGGAAGACTTTAACCATTTCTGCTTCGTCCATTGGAGGCTTTAACCAAGAAATGAATTCTCCTGACTAAAGCTTAATTTAGGATAAACTCGGGTTACTGATAATCGAATTAGTAAGATAAAGAATAAATAGCAATAATTTTGAGAGCAAAAGAATAAAATAGCTTAATATTCCCAAAATCAGATGATCCCTTTTTCTACATTCTATGTCCCTTTTATAGGGATATTCTCCTAGTACAACGTTTGTATTTCTGTCATAATAGCCTATTTAATGCTTAATTATTGCATTTATGAGGCGTTACAATGATAAATAGTAACTTTTATTTTAGGAGTTACATAACGTACAGGACATTTATTGCTGATCTTCGGATCGGCCCATTATTGCGCTCGAATTCGTTATGACGGCGCCTCTTCTTCTTTGATGATATTTTCGCGGCTAATTTCTTGTATTGACCGTATCTCTTTATCCCGTGTCCACGTGTACTTAGTCCACCTGGTTGGCTGAGTCATCCAAAATTTGTACACGTATGATGCTATATTTTTTACCAATACAGATAGTCCCCCCACTTGCCATGTATTGAGCGTATAATACTTGGTAAGTGGATGTTCATTTATGGCGGGAATATTTTTCCGCCGCTTTACCTTGAAACCTTGTATTCTTTTATGGGCTCATGCATCGCACATCACTTCCATTTAATGCTTCTTCCACGTGTTCATTTCTTATTGGTTCTGAAATGACCCGGCGCCTTTTAGGGCTTTTTGCGGTTGCATCAGTCCCGAAGTGATACTTTTGATTATGACCTTCCATCATTACGTTTCCAAGTTTTGACGGTTGCCATTAAGTATAAATAGTATTCTTCCTTAGTACGAAAAACTTCTATAACTTAATCTTCTCTTTGTGAAAGAATTTCTTCCTAGATTTTATAAATATGTCTTCCTTAGGCCAACCTGAAAAGGTTATTGACGTTGAAGCTCTGGCTTCTTCTTATGCTCCAACTAGGAGTCGAAGAGGTGGCCGATTGAGGAGCCTAGGACGTACCCCTATTAGAGGTTCTTCTTCTCCTTCCTCCGCTAGGTCGTTGTTTTCTCCGAGAGGTAGATCTTCTCATTATATTTCTAGGAGCAAGGATGACTTTCATGAACCCAGAGTTGATGAAATCATTCCTTCGGAGATAATCTTTCCAGAAGTAAATTCTCCTATTACCGAACAAGCTCACTCTCTGGATAGCATTGAGAAATACGCTACTATCATTACTGTAGGTCACATTCCCGTTGTTCGTAGGGAGTGTTTTTGGGAGTCTAATGTTCCTGTCCTTGTGCCAAGTAGTACTCAAAGGATTACGTCTTTTAAAACGAGTTTTTCTTACGTCTTCACTTATCCTTTCACATTAGGATTTCAGCCTCCTGTTGATCCTGTGATCATAGAATTTTGTCGCTTTTTTAATATTTGTTTAGGACAAGTTGGTCCCCTAGTATGGCGTGTTGTTGCTTGTTTGAGAGTTCTGGCTTCAAAGGTTTCCGTTCCTTTTACACTTCATCATCTGCTGCATTTATATTCTCCTGCTTTATTCCGCCAAGGGGTTTTTACTCTGGTTGCCCGGAGCAAGAGGGTTCTAGTAACCCCCGGCGATGATAAAGACAGAGGTTGGTACCTTAGGTACGTGGCTGTTCCCACTGCTGTTTTAGTGGGTGAGAATAATCTTCCCTTCCCTGAGAAGTGGAATCGTGCACGTAAGTACTTTGATTCGCACCTGTTTTATTTGTAATAAAATTTACTTTGTGTTTATAACACCGTATCTGTTTTCTTCTTATTTGCAGCAACTATGAATGTTGTCGAGAAAGTCTCCGACATCCGTGGTTGGGTAGAAAGAATGTTGACGGATGCTCCTGCCGAGGAAAGATCCTGGAAGTACTTTTCGGCAAAGTACAAGTGGATTGTTAAGACCCATGGTAAGTAGAGTTTCTCTCACTTTTTTCCTTGCTTGAGTTTTTTTTTTTTTAACTCTTTTCTTTTTTCTGATAGGGTTTTCTACCCGTGGGGTAACTTCATCACTTCCAAGGATGTCCTTGTCCCATGCTCAGAGTATTCTGACTAGTGCTTCGAAAAGAAAAACCCTGGATTCCCGCTCTGGAGGGGAAGATAAGGGTGAAGAAGAGGGTGCTTTAGTGAACCGGGTGAGAAGAAGGCGGGTAATTTCGGACGACGAGTCTACTCCCGCTCCTCTTTCTTCCGTGTTGGCCATCAGGCCTTCTTCTTCTCGAGGCCAATCTCAATCTCCATCTCGAGATCCTGCTGAGTGTCTATTTCACGAAGGGTTTGAAATGGACCCTGATGATATTCCTTTAGCTACCATCTACCCACATTTTGCTGCTATTTCTGCTCCCCAGGTTACTGCTGTTGTTTCTTCTTCAATTCCTATTACCTCTTCAGTTTCCCCTTCTTCCGTCTCTTTTGAGGTGCCCGCGACTCTTTTGGCTCCCGGCCCTTCTGTCTCTTCTGCTGCCCCTTCAATCCCTGCTTCCATGCCTTCTATTATAGAAGAAGGGTCTTCCAGCAGGGGGATGAGAAGGGTCGTGATTGAGGTTCCAGCTGGTGGTAGCCTCTTTAATAAGATTAGCACCGGTGAGCCAGAAATGTGGCTCAAGCCCTTAATTGGTTATGAGAAGAGAGCCAAACTTGACAGCCATGCCTCTCTCACTTGGGCTAATGAAGTGGTGCATAACTCTTTGAAGGTATATACTTAATCTTTTGCACATATGTAGTTTCAATTAACAGTTTAACATTTTTAATTATTAGTTTGGAGCTTATGAAGAGAATCTCTAATTATGAAAAAGAATTGCAAGTGTTGCGTGGGCTGGATGATTTTAAAGCACAATATGAAAGTCTTCAAATAGAGATGGAAGCTTTGGAAGATGAGAGAAATACCTTAAAGGAGAAGCTGAAAATTGTCAAAGGAGAGTTAGCAGTGGAGAAGGCTTCTTCGAGTCAAGCTAATAAAGATAAAGATGTTCTTGAATCTTCTTTTGCCGAACAACTGTCAAAAGCCACAAAAGAGGTCTCGTATTTGAAGGACTTACTGGGACAAAAAGAAGAATATTCTGGAGAGCTTGTACGTAATCTTTCCCAAGTCCAAGAAGATCTTCGTGAAGCTTTGGCGAAGCCCTAGAATCTGGAGGAGTCAGTCGCACCTTTGAAGGTTTCCCTCGAAGCTGCTGAAGCTGAAAATGAAAACTTGAAGACTGAACTTCAGGTGCGGTCGAGAGATTATAATGAGCTTGAAGAGTCAACAGCTATTGAAGTGAGTTGGGCATATATGAATGCTCGCCATGACACGCTGATGGAGATGAGTCAAGTAGGCTTTGATCTTGATGCTGAGATTGCAAAATCTAAAGAAGCCATAGATAAGACTCAGCAAGGTCTTGACCTTTCTCCAGCTAATGATGCAGCAGATCACTCTCCGGAAGAAGAAACTAACTCTCCTCCTTCTCCTCAAGAATGAAGATTCTTTGGTCATTTTTTTTATTGGATTGGTGTAATTACTCCTAGCTCCATCGGGAGTAAGTTTGAAATTTCTGAAGTCCCCAACTGACAACTTAGGGGCAACTAAAAATGAATGTACATATTACGCGGCTAAGTACTTAGTTTAGTACTTAGTTTATTTAGCCGCTTTTGTATCAATGCACTGCTTTCTTTTGAGACTTGTGAATTTTGAGCCTTAACTCTTTTACTCAAATCTATTGCTTTTGCTTTCGTGAGGTTTTTGTTCGTACCTCTTAGCTTTGCGTGCTTTACTTTGAACCCTTTTATGATGGATGTAGTATAAGCTTTTTAGCCTCTGTTTATAAAAGGCTTCGTTTATGAATTAGGGCCCTTTTAATGGTTTAATGAAGAAGACGTCTCAACTTCATTGATAATGCAATAGAGTGATAGGGATTTTTCACATGTTTAAGAATGTTTTTGTGAGAGGTTTTTGCTTGAACTTTGACAACATTTTACATGTGTTACGTTTGTCATCTAAAACTCATGTTGCAACTGTTTTTGTTTCAACAGATTTGATAATCACTTGTATTTCGTAACTGTTTTAAGCATATAACAGTTTTTTCGAGTTAATACAAGGAAGTAACTGTTTTTCATAAGTAACAGTTTTCGTAAGTATTGGGTTTTTTTTATGGCTGTTTTATTTGCAACAGTTGTAAGTACGAGCGAAATGTATTGTAATCCGTAANTTTTATGACTGTTTTATTTGCAACAATTGTAAGTACGAGAGAAATGTATTGTAATCTATAACTGTTTTATTTGATAACAATTTTGAGAATATATACAAGGGTTTTGATCTTTTATCCGTAACTGTTTTTATTTGAATAACAGTTTTCTATTTGAGTACAAAGATTTTGTAACTGTTTTGATTATAACAGTTTTGGCTAAGTAAAATGATGATGATCTTCTGTCCCTAACTGTTTTAGATGTAACAGTTTTTTTTTTTTGTATAAGAAATGTACATTTCTTTTTCGTAGCTATCATTTTGCCTTCTAACCTGAACATGGTTCGAGGGTTTTCAGAGTAGGCTTTCGCAATTTTTGTGTCGGAGTCTTCAATTCTTTTGCTCGTGTCACTTGACTTGTTGGGTGAATGGTTTTTTGGACTCGAGCATTCTGACTTTTGATAGTGAGCATTCTGACTTTTGATAGTCTTTGCTTCTTCTTGTCCTTCCATATTATATAGTCCCCCAAGTGTTTGAGCATTGAAGAATAAGATCTCGAACACTTGATTATTCCTTCCTTGTGGTCCTTTCCCTGAAAAAGGGAAACATTCCGGACTCGAAGGTATATACCTTTTTAGATGATGACTGCTTAACCCTTTAAAATATCCATCACAAAGTGTAACCCTAGACCGGGAATTATGTTTTTCCGCGCGTCTTTGCAGGTCTAATGTCATCATTTGGTGTTGGGTTAGCTTTTTGCCTATCATCTAAAAAAGTTAGTAAAATTTTAAATATTTGAAGATAAAATTTAACATGTGATACCTGACCGGTATTTCTTTTGCTCAAAAATAGTATTTCTTCAGGTGAATGGCGTTCCAACTTGTTGGTAAAATCCTACCATCCATGGCTTCTAACTCGTACGCGCCTTTTCCTGCTATTCCTCGGATCTTATAGGGACCTTCCCAATTAGGATTTAGTTTACCAGTTCCTGCTTCCTTTGTTGATTGGAAGACCTTTTTAAGTACAAAGTCCCCAATCTTGAAATACTTGAGGTGAGTTTTGTGGTTGTAGTATCGTTCTATGATTTGTTTTTGAGTTTCCATCCGTATTAAGGTCACATCTCTTCGTGATTCGAGTAGGTCTAGATTGGTTTGGAGTTCAACATCATTCGTTTGTTCCTTAGTTGTTGTTACTCTAAGACTTGGTTCGCCAATTTGTACAGGTATTAATGCTTCAGAGCCATAACAAGTGCGAAAGGACTTTCTCCCGTAGCTGTTTTTGATGTAGTCCTGTATGCCCATAGTACCGCTGGTAATTCGTCGGGCCAATTGCCTTTGGCTTTGTCTAACCTTTTTTTTATATTATTGATGATGATTTTGTTCGTGGATTCTGCTTGTCCATTAGCTACGGGATGATATGGTGTTGATGTAATCCGTTTGATTTTCCAGCTGTCGAAGAATTCTGTGATTTGAGAGCCTATAAATTGTGGGCCATTGTCACAGACGATCTCCTTAGGAATTCCAAATCGGCATATTATATTTCTCCATAAGAAACTCTTAACCTTCTTTTCCCGCACATGTTTGAATGCTTTCGCTTCTACCCATTTCGTGAAATAATCAGTAAGTACAAGTAGAAATCGTACCCAACCTTTAGCTGGAGGAAGAGGTCCTACTATGTCCATTCCCCATTTCATGAAGGACCATGGTGACATAATAGAATGTAACAGTTCGGCTGGCTGATGCGTTTTATTAGCGAACCGTTGACATTTATCATATTTTGATATGAAATTTTCCGCGTCTTCTTCCATTTTTGGCCAGTAATATCCTGCTCTGATTAAGGTTTTTACCAAAGATCTAGCACCTGCATGATTTCCACAGTGGCCCTCATGGATTTCTTTTATCACGTACTCCGTCTTGTTGGGTCCGAGGCACTGAGCTAGGGGTCCTCCAAACATTTTGCGATACAAGGTGCTGCGAACTAAACAATATCTTGCTGCTTTGCGGCGGAGCGTTTGAGCTGCCTTTTTGTCTTCAGGTACTACACCGTTCTACAAAAAATTAAGAATTTCGTTTCTCCAATCCCAAGTTAGATTATTAAAAGATACCTCATTTTTGCTGTAATCGACTGTCGAATGAAAGAGGTGTATTACGATGATGTTGTATTTATTGGTTATGTCCGTAACTGCAGCGAGGTTGGCCAATGCATCTGCTTCAACATTTTATTCTCTAGGTATCTGTGTTATTTCCCACATTTTGAACTGTTTCAAACGTTCTCGTACCTTTCCTAAGTGTTGTTGCATTCGAGTTTCTCGAGCGATGTAATTCCCTTGTACTTGATTTACCACCAATTGGGAATTGCTATTGATTTTGATTTGTCAATTGACAATTCTCGTGCCAATTCTAAACTTGCAATAACAGCCTCGTATTCTGCTTTATTATTAGTTATTGGGTAGCATTTGATTGTTTGTCGTATCTTTTCACCCGTGGGTGATATTAGGACAATGCCTAATCCTGCTCCTTTTATATTAGATGAACCATCTGTAAATAGGGTCCACTGACCTGGGTTTATACCATTAGAAAGTTGCAATTCCTTTTCTACTTCCGGAGTAATGTTACTGCTAAAGTCAGCTATAAAGTCGGTCAGTATTTGTGACTTAATTGCAGTTCTTGGTTGATATGTTATGTCATGTTCACTTAATTCTATGGCCCATTTGGCTAATCTTCCTGATAGTTCTTGTTTATGCAAAATATTCCTTAAAGGATATGAAGTTACAACAGTAATTTGATGACATTGAAAATAAGGACGCAATTTTCTTGATGCCATTATTAATGCTAAAGCTAATTTTTCTAGATGTGGATATCTAGTCTCTGCATCTAATAAAGTTTTGCTTACGTAATAAATGGGAGATTGTTTACCTTTTTCTTCTCGTACCATACTGCACTTACGGTAATTTCTGAGACAGCCAGATAGATGTATAATCTTCCTCCTTCTTTTGGCTTTGACAGCAATGGTGGTTTTGATAAGTAGACCTTCAAATCTTTTAAAGCTTGTTGACATTCTTCAGTCCATTCGAACTGATTTTGCTTTTTAAGAACTGTAAAGAATTTAAAGCTTTTTTCGGAAGATTTAGAAATAAATCTCCCTAGAGCTGCTATTCTTCCTGTCAATCTTTGGACTTCTTTTTTATTTCTCAAGATTTCAGGTATTTCTTCTATAGCTTTTATTTGTACTGGATTTACCTCTATTCCTCTGTTAGACACAATGAACCCCAAAAACTTACCAGATTGTACTCTGAAGGCACATTTTTCTGGGTTGAGTTTCATATTGTACCTGCGTAAAATATCAAAAGTGATAGAGAGATGTTGTAGGTGATCTGCTGCTTGTATTGATTTTACAAGCATATCCTCGATGTAAACCTCCATCATTTTACCCAGATGTTCTTGGAACATTTTTGTCACTAATCTTTGATAAGTGGCACCTGCATTTTTAAATCCAAAGGGCATAACATTAAACAGTAAGTCCCCCATTTAGTAATAAAAGAAGTCTTTTCTTCATCCAAGAGGCCCATTTTAATTTTGTTGTAACCTGAATATGCATCTAAAAAGCTTAACAATTCATGACTCGCGTATGCATCGATCATTTGATCTATATGTGGTAAGGAAAATGAATCTTTAGGATATGCTTTATTTAAATCAGTGTAATCAACACATACCCGCCATTTGCCGTTATTTTTGGGTACCACTACGGTGTTAGCTAACCAATCAGGGTACTTTACATCTCGTATCGAACCTATTTTTAAAAGTTTCTGAATTTCTTCATCGATCACTTGATTCTTGAAAGATCCTTGTTTTCGTTTCTTTTGTTTAACAGGTACGAACGATGGATCTTCATTTAACTTGTGAGTCATCGCTTTCGGCGGGATACCTATCATATCTGAATGGGACCACGCAAAACAATCCTCATTAGTCTTTAAATAATTGACAAACGTACCTTTTTGTTCTGGAGTTAGTCTTTCTAACAATTTCACGCTGATGTAAAGTTTTCTTTCGGGCTTTTGTTCTGAGATGGAAACAGCCTCGAGTTCTTCAGCAGTTGTTTTGATACATTCTTCTTCTTCTTATTCATGAATGAAATCTGGTCTGGAATCTATGTCCGTATGTTCTGGTTTATTCTTTTGTTCCATACATGTTGGTTGATGAGCCTCTGTATAACAATTCATTGTTTCTTCCGCATCTCTTTTACTGTTAAGAGATATCGAATTAATATTTCTCGAGGTTTGCTGGTCTCCCCTGATCTGCCTTATTCCCCATTTGGAAGGGAATTTTATTACTTGATGTAAAGTAGATGGAATTGCGTTCATATCATGAATCCATGGTCTTCCCAGGATGACGTTGTAAGCCATTTCTGTATTAATGACTTGGAATTTTGCATTTTTGATGACTCCTTCAGCGTAAGTGTTTAGTTCAATCTCACCTTTAGTTATCACTGTTGAATTGTCGAACCCATATATGGCTCGAACCTTTTGAATCAATGTGTTTTCTACTAGCATTTCTTCTATGACTTTCATCAAAATAATATTGACTTAACTGCCTGGATCAATCAACACCCTTTTAACGTTAGTGTCATGAATGAGTAAGGATATTACCAGCGCGTCATTGTGTGGAAGTATTAATCCACCAAAGTCTGCGTCGTCAAAAGATATTTGTTCTTCCCTCATTTCTTCTCGAACCCGCTTTCCGTGGGTGTTCGTGACTTTTGAGGTTAGCTGGCAGATTATCCCGTTTACTTCTTCTCCTCCATGTATGACATTAACAGTCCGTTTTGGGGAGGGTGGTTTCGGTGGCTCCTGCCTGTTCTTCATATATGCATGTTTACCTTTATCACTAAACAAGTCTGTTAAATAACCCTGTTTTAATAGATGTTCTGCTTCACCTTGTAAATATCTACATTCTGCCGTTCTATGGCCGTGATCATTATGGAATTCACACCATTGATCAAGGTTCCTCCTGTTAGGGTTGGAACGCATTTCTTTCGGCCATTTAACTTTGTCTCCCATACTTCTTAGTATTGAGACAAGCTCAGTGCTGCTTATATTAAAGTTATGGTGTCCAATTCGGGTAATATTTCGGAATTGTTCATCTCGATCTCCCCTGGACCCAGATGAAGATGAGTTCATATCTTTTCCTGAAGGTTTCGTATTTTCGAACCTGGGACGTAAGTCACGTCTCGAGGGTCCTAAGTAAGGATCATACCTGTTTTTACCTGACTTTTTCTCTGATTCTATGTGCCTTGTTCTATGATGTTCTTCATTTTTTGATCGTGTGATTATATCCTCTTCAATGTTTATTTTAGTACTGTACCTGTTGTATACGTCATTCCATGTTGTGGCTGGGAATTCTCTTAGACTTTCTTTAAGTCGTCTCGTGGCTTCTAAACTTTTCTTGTTCAAGTTGCTTGTGAATGCCATAGCTGCCCAGTTCTCAGGCACCCTTGGTAGTTGCATTCTTTCCCTTTGAAACCTGTCTACAAACTCACAGAGCAATTCTTTGTCTCCTTGCTTTATCTTGAATATATCTTCCATTCGTTTTTCAACTTTTTGTGCACCAGAATGTGCTTTTATAAGCGAATCTGCAAGCTCAGCAAAAGAATTTATAGAATTTTAAGGGAGAAGATAATACCAGGTTAAGGCTACTTCCGTGAGTGTTTCTCCGAATTTTTTGACAAGGACTGATTCTATTTCCTCTTTTGTTAAATCATTGCCTTTTAATCCAGTAGTAAAAGTAGTTACGTGATCACGTGGGTCAGTTGTTCCATCGTATTTGGGGACATAAGGAATTCTAAACTTCTTGGGTATAAGTAGTGGGGCTGCACTTGGCTTCCAAGGTTGTTGAGAGTACCTATCGACGTCAATCCCTTTGATAATAGGTGGAACACCAGGGATTTGCTCGATGCGATCGTTTTGTTCTTTCATCTGTTTCTGCATGGTTAACAATTTTGTAATTCTGAATTACTAGTCGTACCTGGTCGTGTTTCAGAAAATGTGTTGAGAGCTTCATTCCTGATTGAATTTGTTAACCCCACTTGAAAATATCCTACTGGAATTGTATTGATCAGAGACAGTGTTTGTGGCACAAAAGGTACTTGTGGTAATCCTCTTGCAAATTCTCGCAAAGCTTGTCCCACGTATTCAGCAATCATTTGCCTTATTTGATCTGATTCCACCGACTGTTCATTATTGTTACAATTGTCAGCTCTTTCAGGGGATGGTTCTCTCGAGGTTCGTGGAGTTCCTCGAGGTGGAGTTGAAGCTGGGGTTTCATTCCTTTGCTGGTTGTTATCGTCATTGTTGCTGACGTTATTGTTGTTGAGATTTGACATGATTTTAAGGATATCGATTGGTGGCAAAAATGATGATTATCAGATTCCCGGTAACGGAACCAATTTTTTTAACCAAGAAATGAATTCTTCTGACTAAAGCTTAATTTAGGATAAACTCGGGTTACTAATAATCGAATTAGTAAGATAAAGAATAAATAGCAATAATTTTGAGAGCAAAAGAATAAAATAACTTAATATTCCCAAAATCAAATGATCCCCTTTTCTACATTCTATGTCCCTTTTATAGGGATATTCTCCTAGTACAACGTTTGTATTTCTGTCATAATAGCCTATTTTAATTATTGCATTTATGAGGCGTTACAATGATAAATAGTAACTGTTATTTTAGGAGTTACATAACGTACAGGACATTTATTGCTGATCTTCGGATCGGCCCATTATTGCGCTCGGATTCGTTGTGACCGCGCCTCTTCTTCTTTGATGATCTTTCCGCGGCTAATTTCTTGTATTGACCGTATCTCTTTATCCCGTGTCCACGTGTGATGTTTTACTTAGTCCACCTGGTTGGCTGAGTCATCCAAAATTTGTACACGTATGATGCTATATTTTTTACCAATACAGATGCGGCTGAGCGTTCATTACTGCGTAGGGGAGGGGGGACATAGCATAGGCTGCTTCCTGATGAGGATAATAGTGTTGTGAAGCTCTGGGAAATGGGCTTGGATATTCCCGAGGTCGTCGAGAAGTCCTAGGGCCTGAAGCCATCATGGCTCCCTCTTCTCTCCCGTTTCTCTTCATCAAACCCTCCGAACCATTCTGAACGGCCTGTTATGTGGCCTTAAAAGCAGATTGACTCAAGATTCGGCCCGTTTTCAAACCATTTTCGACAATCTCCCCAATTTTGATAGCTTCAGCGAACGGTCTACCCATAGCAGACATCATGTTCTAGAAGTAGTCCACCTCTTGGGCCTATAGGAAGACTGTAACCATTTCTGCTTCGTCCATTTGAGGCTTTACCCGGCGGCTTGCTCGCGCCATTTGACAGCATATTCGTGGAATCTTTCCGTAGTTTTCTTTTTCTAGTTGGACAAAGAGTTCCTGTCAAGAGCGATGTCCACATTATACTAGAACTGGCGGACAAAGTCTCAGGCCAAATCGTCCCACACATGCCAATGGGTAATTTCTCGAACCATATACCATTCAGAAGCGATCCGGTGAGGCTTTCTCCGAAGTAGGCCATTAGCAACTCCTTTTTTCAACCAGCATCCCTCAGCTGGTTACAATATCATTTCAAGTGAGTTATCGGGTCTCCGTGCCCGTCATATTTTCAAAACTTTGGCGTTTTGAAACAAACTGGTAGGTGAACATGTGGAAACATGCACAAATCGGAGTAAGAGAGACTCTTCTGACCACTCAAACCTTGTATATTCTTTAAGCTTTGCTCTAAGCTTCTCATATTCCGAGTCATTTCTTCCTGCTCGGGGTTTCTCATTGTTCTTTGCTAACCCATATGAGACTCATATTACGGGTGCTGAGGATAAGACTTTGGCTTGGGCACTGTTGGGATGTGTCATAGTGAAGACTGGTGGTGCAGCAAACATTGCTGGTGGTGCCCTTGAATCCGGCGCCTGGGGGTGATTCACTGAAGGCATTCCGGGTCCATTAGACGACATTAGAGGGTGCCCACATGGGATGAGTGGGTTGGGCACAAGGATGCTGGAAAGCCCATCTGAACCGGGAATCAACTCAGGAAAACCAGGGATTACACTTGGCGGTTCCCTACCGTTAGACCAGGCATCCCACATTTCCAACATGCCGCGATGCACCATTCTATTTTCTTCAGCAGTTGCTGATTCCGACTGCGGAATAGCCGATGACGGGCTATCCTCAGGACCGATAATTGGCATATTACTTGCGGAGGCCATCTCTACCTTTGGCTCTTGTAAAGGATGGGAAATCGGACTACCAACAAAACCAACCACCAAAACCTGACTAATTTGTACACCAAAAACAACCTTGTTAGTTTTGAGACATTTAACATATAGGAAATCGCATATTTGGGATGCAATGCACCTAACAGTTAAACGCTTATACCATGTGTTTGAATGGTTGCATGTTTCATCCCAACCTTTAATGTCCCTTTCAAATTTTATCTCTCCCTCTTTTTTTTGAATTTTTCATATCTCGATTTCTTTTTCATTTTCTTTTTGTTATTTTCGCTCTCTGTTTTTCTCAGTTATTTTGTCGCTCTTTTTTCACTTTCTTTTCACTCTTTTCTTTATTTTTCACTCAAATTTTTTTCCCTTCCTTTTTATTGTTCATTGTTTCACTCAATTTGTCTATGGCTATGATCGAATCTGATGGGGATTGCCAACGTATCATGACGCCGCATGAATCAGATCTTGCTTAGTTCAGGAAGATTGAGAATGGAGTAAATAAAGCTAACTCTTTTTTTGAATTTCGTTTATTTTATTTTTTAGAATTTTTGAATGAAAGGCTTTAAAAAAGAAAGAAAATATTTTTGGCTCTTCTTTTTTATGTTTTGATTGAAATGTTTGAAAGGAAGAAATGGGATTCAAAGAATGTAATGATGAAAGGCATGGAATAATGAAAAAACGAGAAAATTGATTGTCATGAGTAAGAAAGAGTGACGGTATGTCTCTCTAGTTCCCCTATGGAATAATAAAAATGACTCAAAGAGTCAAGAAATTATGAGCCGTAATGAGAAAATGGAGTGCTTAAAGAAAGATGAAACCATCATAGTTCGTTATGTGCTACCTTGATCCAAAAGCCTTCATTACATCCCCACTAAAGCCCTATATGATTTCAAGTTGAGTGAGCTTACATTAGTGGTGATTTACATAAGGGTCAAACTTATGGTAATTAGAGCCGGACTTGTCTTTTGAGAGTGATGAGCGCACTTCTTCACAATCCTTGTTTTGAGTGTTACGTTCTAAAAAGTGAGATTTTCTCATAGAGAGTAGAGGAGGAGGAGTTTAGGATCCACAATGACATACGTGAGAGAGCGAGTTTCCTTGATTAATTAAGTCAACTCTTGATGCTCTAGTGTCACATTAGAACTATGGAACTCAAAAGGTCATAGCATGATGTTGTTGATAATTCATTTGTGTTGAGGGTAATTTCTAGTCTCAATTAATGCTTGATGGATTCACCTTAGTCTTGCTGAAATATCCTTTTCTTTTTCTTGTGGAGGTGGGAATTACCTTATTTTCTTGAGGACAAGCAAAAGCTTAAGTTTGGGGGAGTTGATAAGTAGAGATTTTAGCCTATTATTTGCTCTCATTTACTTGTGTTTTGAGCCAAAACTGCGTGAAGGTATTCCCGAAAACTAACATAATATGCTTGCTTGCAGGGATTGTTCAAAATGAATAAAAGGAGCCATAATCAACTCATAAAGGAGTCAAAACTTGAACAATAACCAAGACTGTGCCAACAGATGAGAAACGCGGACCGCGCCAAGATTGTGCGGCTGCAAAAGTATAAGCACGGCTGCGAACACTATTTCTAGGTCTGCAAAATTGAGAATCAGAGAGATGGATTTTTCGGCAATAACAAGAATTCGGACCGCGTCAGAAAGATGCGGCAGTGAAAGTAATTTGGCGGCCGCGATTGGAATCTCGCGGACCGTGGTTGCTGAGGTTCAGAGAGTGCACCTTTCAAGATAAAACAAGAAGTACAGTCCGTGTCAGAATTACGTGGTTGCGAAAGCCTTCTACGTGACCGCGGTCAAAATTACGCGGTCCGCGAAACTATGCTCAACCGAGATCCAGAAGTTAAAAATGCGGACCGCGATCAGAATTATGCGGCCGCGAAAGCAAGAGTGCGGCCGCGGTCAGATTTGCGCGGCCGCGAAACCTCCGTAGGGGTATTTTTGTTCGAAAGTTTCAACTTAGTATAAATAGATCTTTTTGTCATTTTTAGGTTATGTTATTTTTTTGCTGAGCACGTGAGACGACTAGGTTTTCCTATTTGGGCAAGTTTGTACAAGATTTACCTTATAACATTATATTTTCATCTTTTAATTTTGTATTATGGATGTTATCTTCTCTTTATCTTTGATGCTATTATTATGAGTAGCTAGACCCATAGCTAGGGTTGTGACCCAACCCTAGTGTGGGTATTTAGTGGGTCTTAAATTTTACGGCTTGTTTATTTATGGGTTAGTGATAATTAGCCTAGTTCATGCTAGAATTGTAGAATTAGTGGTTGCAAACATTAATTCATGCCTTTATGACTTAGGCTCTTCTTGGGAAAGAGAGACTAAGTCTAGGAAAACTAGGCTAACAAGGAATTGGGGTGAACTCAAGAAATTGATAGCCCCAATTAAAGGGTTAAACCTAGAGATAGTAATACCCGACTTGAGCTAATATCACTTGTATTGCATGAACACCCATTTGGACTTGAGAAAGCCAAATTGGGCAAAGTCACTCAAACTACCGAGAGGTATAGAGTGAGTACTTGGGTGTGATGGATATATTACGAGCCCAATCAAATCAAGCTTACCCTAGATTTTTGATACCCGTTAGATATCCACCTAGGCGGAAGTCACCACCCTAGTCCTTTTAAACACTTGAAAAGCAACATCAAAATTATTGTACTTAGCTTTAATCTTTGTAAACAATAGTATAGAACTATTAGTAGAATCAACACCAACATGTTTGGAAGTGCAATTAGGAACAAAACACGCATTTAGATTTAGATAATACCTTATTCCAAATTAATTAACTCTCTTCGGAAATCGATCCCGACATTGTTGGGTAAAACTGCGTCAACCATCCTCGCTACTCAATAGTTGTGTAGGTTTGAATCTGATCAGTTCTCCAAAATGGATCATTTTATTCCTTGTTTAAAGACAAATGATGCTTCACATGTTGCTGATCTATTTGTAAAAAAATTGTTAAATTGCATGGTATACCTAGAGCTATTGTTAGTGATAGGGATGCTAAGTTTTTGAGCCACTTTTGGCGTGTATTTTTGGGGAAGTTAGGCACTAAATTGTTGTTTTCTACTTCTTGTCACCCACAAACAGATGGACAAACTTAAGTAGTTAATAGAATCTTAGGAAATATGTTGAGGGTTGTTTTGAAAGGTAAATTAACTTCTTGGGAAGATCACGTACCTATGATTGAATTGCTTACAATAAAATAATTTATTCTTCTACAATCATGTCTCCTTTTGAGGTTGTTTATGGTTTTAATCCCTATACTCCTATTTATTTAATACCATTACCTAATAATGATATTGATAACAATGATGAAAAAGATTCATGAGTAAACAAGGCTTGCAATTAAGAAGAAAAATGAGCAAACTTCCTTGAGAAAGAATAAAGGTCGAAAACAAGTTGTGTTTCAACCTGGAGATTTAGTTTGGATTCACTTTAGAAAGGAGATATTTCCTTCCAAAAGGAAGTCAAAGTTGCATCCTAGAGGAGATGGCCCATTTCAAGTCCTTGAAAGGATGAGGCAATGCTTACAAGTTGGACCTTCCTGGTGAGTTTCAAGTAAGTGTTACATTCAATGTTGCTGACTTGTCTTTGTTTGATGTAGGATCGAATTCGAGGAAAAATTCTTTTTAAGTAGAGGGGAATGATAGCATCAAGGACAAGGATATAGTTTTGGAAGCTCCAAGAAGGCCATTTACAAGATCTCAAGCTAAAGAATTGCAGACTAAGGTTGTTGGACTTTAATGGCAAATAAAGAAGCTTTTAATTATGGAGGAAGAGCTCAACACCAAAAACAATGAATTGTCCAAGTTTTACAATTATTTGATGGCCCAAATTGAGGTACAACAAGAGAAAGATTGGGTCCCAACATAAGCCCTTGAATTCCACCAAAAGGGCACCCAGAAGAGCTTAAAAAGAGGTCCAAAAGAGGGTATTTCAAAAGGAGTCCAATTGGAGTCCAAGAAAATGGCCCAAAATAGTAGTTGTAAGGCCCAAATCTAGCCCAAAGGGATTTGGCCGCCCACCCTTTTTATTTTTATTAGTTTTTATTAGGTTTTCTAGTATTTAGCCTAGCCTCCAAGTTAGGGTTTGCCTTGGCAGCCATACTACCTAGTTTTAAGGACTTTTTACTCCTATAAATCAGTGTTCTTTTCATTCGTTGTGGTACTTGACTATTGATTAATAATATTATGCTTTGAGAGTTCTTTTGAACCTTTGTTACTTAAGCTTTGAGATTTATCTTTCAACCTTTACTAGTTCATAGTTCAAGGTAGTAAGATAACTTCTTTATTGTGATATCATTGATTTCTTTGTGGTATTCTTAGAAGGCGATTAATACTAGTTATTAATGGTTGTTTCAAGTTACTCGTAAAGCGGCCAAGATCCGAATCTATTGTTTTTTATTTATTCTTAAGTAAAGGCGTTTGATTTCTTCAATAAATCAAAACGTTGTTGCTTGGATCTTGTCAAGGCTATAGAACTTGCGTTCTTGGAAGTTCTTGGAATTCTTTCCCTAAATATTCCCATATCCTTTATTTTTCGCACTCTAATTCTAGTTGTTCAATCCTTATTGTTATTGTTTCCGCATTTACTTCTCAAATTCTTACTCTAGTTTGGATTCTCGACCTTTTGTTATCACAAAATAAATATCTCACAACGGCATGACAGAAACATCAAGCAAACAATAACAATCGCACGCCAGAAATCTCATGCCGCGATAACAATCTGCACGGTAGAAACCTCGTTCCACAATAACAATCCACACAGCAGAAACCTCGTGCCACAATAACAATCCACATGGCAGAAACCCAGTGCCACAACCAAACAATCATGAAAACCAACACATAACAAATGAAAGAATTATATCATAAGCAAAGAATCTTATAGTTGAAGAATGAATACGAAACCAAGGAAGCATGTAATTTAACAAAGCATGTTGTACAATTTTCAAATAAGAGATAAGGCACATAGACATGTGAAATTAGGCTAAACATGATGGCTACACATGCTAAGGTAACTCAATTAAGGAAATATTACTACTTAGAAAAAATCGGAGTTTCAACATTTAACCCGAGTACGCACTCGTTGCCTTGCGTACACGACCTTCACGTATTGCAAATTACCATAACAGTACCAAATCCTAAGGGGAATTTCCCCCACACAGGGTTAGACAAGTCACTTACCTCAAACCTCTCTCAATCAATCAATAAGAAGGCCTTTCCCTAGACTTTCTGACTCCAAACGACTCAAATGTAGGAAAAAATAATTACATATTACAAATATAACTATAGGAATTGATCTAAATAATGAAATTAGGATTTTAACAAAGAATTGAAAAATCGCTCCAAAAAGTCGACCTAGGCCCATGTCTCGGAATCCGACCAAATTATAAAATTCAAACACCCATTTGATATCGAGTCCAACCATACAAGAATTACTCAAATCCGACCTCAACTCGCCTTTCAAATCCCCAAATTTTAGCCTAAGAAGTTTTTCCAAAATTTTCCCAAATTTCCAACTAAAAATACTAATTAAATGATGAAAACAACAATATATTCATGTAATTTAACCAAAACAGAGTTAAGATCTCTTGCCCCAATTATTTCCTTGCAAAACTCTCGAAAAAACGCCACAAATCGAGCTCTCTAGGTCCATAAATGGATAATGAATCAAAACCTCGAACATAGCCCTTTTTTGCCCAGCGATTTCGCATCTACGGGCTCTAAGTCGCACCTGCAAAAAATACACCGCAGGTGCGGATTCCACTTAATACCAAGAGTTCCGCTTCTACGGAACATGGCTCGCACCTGCGAGCACGCTTCTGTGGAGAAGGAGACCGCACCTGCAGTCCTGCCCAAATCCCCTCCTTCAATTCCGCTTTTTGCTGAAAAAATAGCCACGTTTGCAAAGGCGCACACGCGCCCAAGTGTCCACACCTGCCAGCCTAGCCCTGGGCTCTCCTTTTCGCTTTTGCGCTTCGCCTTTCCGCACATGAGATTCCGCACCTATGGCCAAACCCTCTGCATGTGTGTTGACCCCATCAGGCCTAGAACTTCAGCAAGGAAGCTAAGTCCTAATTGGTCCGAATTCGATCCGAACCACACCCGAGCCCCCCGATACCTCATTTGTATATGTAAACAAGTCCTAAAACATCATACGAATTTAGTCGAGCCTTCAAATCACATCAATCAATGCTAAAACCACGAATTGCGCATTGGTTCAAGCCTAATGAACCTTTGAACTTCTAACGTCTACATCTGATGTCGAAACCTATCCAATCAAGTCCGATTGACCTCAAATTTTGCACACAAGTCATAATTGAGATTATGGACCTACTCCAACTTTCGGAATCGAAATTCCACCGATATCAAAAAGTCCACTCTCGGTCAACCTTCCAAAATCTTCCAACTTTTGCCAACTAAAGCTGAAATGACCTACAGACCCCCAATCAACATCCGGACAAACTCCTAAGACTAAAATCATTCTACGAAGCTATATGGTCCGCCAAAACTCCATTCCGGAGTTGTCTTCACACAAATCAAACTATGGTCGACTCTTATGGCTTAAACTTCCAATTTAGGAACTATGTGTCCCATTTTTCTCCGAAACAAAAAACCAAACTTCTCGACAAGTCACATAACATAGTATAACACAAAGAAGGCAATATATAGGGGGTCAGGGCTAAAACACTCCAAACGACTAGCCGGGTCGTTACATTCTATTACAGTTATTTCAGTTTAATAGGCAGTTGTTAATTTGATTTGTTAAAAATGGCTTAAAACTATTCTAATGTTGGCTTGCCTAGCAAGTGAAATGTTATGCGCCACCACGGTCCCGAGGGTTGGATTTCCGGCTTGTCCCCCCCCCCCC
>ML280643.1:35013-53193 GCA_005239495.1 Nicotiana undulata
CTCTCTCTTATATTATTATATATTTTGTAATTATTTTTTCTAAATATATTATCAATTTTTACCTAAGCAAAATAGTGATCAAAGAATAAAACAAATAGTATGTCCGATCTCACATGACTCTCATAGCATTTAAAAGGTGAATCGTCGAATCGGGAATCAAGAACAAAGCAAAATATTTCCTCTTTTTTTAATCTATTTTATTATATTTTGAATTTAATATTGTTGTTCCCCTAAAATTTAGCACAGTGAAAAGATCTCCTTTGAGCTAAAACACGTGCAATTAGAGATAATTAATATGGCATAAAAATTTGGTGTATTTTGTCATAATTTAAGCTTAATATTTATAGAATTTTAATTTTAAATTCTATAAAATTAGAGATAAGGTAAGATTTCAATAATTTTAAAGTTTTAAATATAAGAATTTCTACTTAATTCAAACAAGGACAAGATTTTATGAGTAAATATTCTAATTTATTTCATCTACCAAATGTTAGAAAAATAATAAATGATTAAACTATAAAATCCATAAACTCATATTATTGTAGTAGGATGCCTTATGAGTTTTTCACCTCAATTGATTTTGTGGCTCTTTATAAATTTATTTTTAGTTTTATGACCCTACTTTTTTATACATGAAATTTATTCTCACACGTAAGAGATCTGTTTTTTACACCTTAGAGATCTAGAAAGATCATTTTTTTTATAATTAAAAAATTTAAAAGGGCATAATATACAAATAGCACAAAAATTTTCAAAGTAGCATTGATTGAGGTTGTTTGCAGTGTTGTTTCTTTCTAAATTTTATAAAGAAATTATTTAGGTTTTTGGAAAAGAAAATTTAGTAATTTAACTTTTAGCTTTTGAACTTCCCACTTTTATAATAATCTAAAGAAATAGATTAATCTAAAGAAATGTAATATTTATATACCTGAATCACTAAGGCCTAATTAAAGTAAACTATTTAGCACAAAAAATTTATGTATTGCTGCAATATTAACATAATTTTACAATTTAAATCGCAAACATTGTGATTCTAGAATGTAATTCAATTTTTTCCTCTGATTGAGTCAAAAATTTACTAACAAGTTGTTTTGGACCGTATAATATACTCTTTTATTTTATATTTTAAGAAAGTGGTTATTGAACTTTGTACATATCCAATAAAAATTTAAAATATTTATACACTTGAATTGTTTTTACTTCGGCACGTATTTCGTAATACTTGAAGTAAGATATCTAATATATACTCATATTTATCGCAATCCAAAGTCCAATATAGGTCGTAATGGCGACCAATCCACTATTAGGCAACCAACAGTGAACTATCAACTTACTTATTCATTTTTTTTCCTTCCAAAATCATATATCTTATTAGATAGAGAGGTCAATGCATTAAAAATAGTATGTACGTTCAATTTAAATGAAATATAAAGTTAAAGTGTGTCAATGTAAAGCAACTGTACACATATTCTAGAAAAAACTTAGTATCACATATACATGAGCATCTACTAGGAAGTTCAATAACAATACATCATCTGTCTGGAATACAGGGTAGACAGAATAAATTAAATAATTATGATAGAAACTCTGTGTGATGTGAATAGTAGCATGGATTATAGCTCACAATGGAGTCCTCTCAGCAGCTGCGCTTACGCGCCCAAATGACCACCAAATGAACATGTCACAAACCCAAAACCTACTATTGGTTATGACGGCGCCCAACGTCGTTGTTAGGCAAGCTAACGGTCAACTACCAACTTAATTATTTAATTTATTATTTTTAAAATCATAAATCTTATTAGATAGGCAAATCAATGCATTAAAATCGTAGATACGTACAATTTAAATGAAATATAAAGTAAAAGTGTGTCAATTGTAAGCAAAACCATAAACAAATTTCAGAACATCCCAAAACTCGGTGTCACAAGTGCATGAACATCTACTAGAAAGTACAATAACCATACAATATCTGTTTGGAATACAAGATAAACATGATAAAGAAAATAATTATGATGGAGACGTTGTGTGCTGCTGTAACACCTCCTTTTTTCCGATAGAGGGATATGAGAATTTTTTCAATTAAAGTGACATTAATCGAAATGAGATTATTTATTTATTTTCAGAGTCGTCACTTGGAATAATTTATGGTGTCCCAAGTCACCCATTTATTTAAATCCCGAATCGAGGAAATTTGACTCTGCTTAAAAATCTGCGAAACCAAAAGACCGGGTAAGAAATTCTGTTAACCTGGGAGGTGTTAGGCATTCCCGGGTTTCGTGGTTTTAGCACGGTCGCGGTACAATCATACATGGCTTAACTAATTGTCTTAATAATGTATTTTAGAACCTATGCACATTTTACCTTTTACTGCTTTTAATTACTCGATTATTCGTAATTATGGGATTATCTTGAAAAGAGTCACGCGTACGTGTACTCATTTTATTTGGTTATTCGTAATTATAAAATTATCTTGAAACGAGTCACTAGTACGTGTACTCATTTTATTTAGTGCGCTAAAAATCATGTCGCGCGTACGTATACATAATTAATATTAAGATTATTTGGTCAAAGTCACGCAAACGTGTACCTTGAATTTATTTTGAAAAATCGTAATTATGTCACGCGAACGTGTACACAATTAATAATATTTTTATTATTATTAAGATTTTTGGTCAAAGTCGCGTGTACGCATACCCTGATTTATTTTTGGGAATCATAATCATGTCACGCGAACATATACACAATTACGATAGTCGATTAAAAGCGCGCCTGAAAGTATGCTAGCAATGTTAGAGTTATTCATTTCCGAAGTTTGAGATTATTGTAAATGCCACAAATTTATAGATAGAATGTAATTGTAAAAGATAAAGAAAGGAAGCCAACCAAATAAAACTCTTCATTGACATGTATTGACAACGGTGCATTCATCGCAGACAAAAAGGTAAAATTTTCAATTTCCAACTTGCAAAAGATCCAAAAAATATCTCATCCTTTCAAACCACTGTATTGCCAGTTGGAACAGTTGCACAAAAGCATACATTTATTTCACCATTAGAAACTCCCATCAAATATTTTAGTTTGGTTCTTTTAATTCATCCTAGAACTAGAATACTCATTCATTAATCAGTTATTGGTGTATCAACCCAAAAGATAATAATTCATTTACTAATTAAGTTTTGAGCCCATATTCTTAGCACTGATATTCATTCCAAAATAACGACACCAGTGAAGCAAAACTCAGTCTTAACAACAAAAGAATTTAATCAAGGAATTCAGGGCACATTTATTAACTAAAAAAAACTATATAAAAAAAGCAGTCAGTAATTAGGCTAAAATATCCTCACAAATAACAAGTGAAACAGTAAACCAATCATGAATCAATCCTTAAGCAAAGAAGACAGATAAAACAGATATAAAAATTCAACCTTATAGCAAACATAATATGAATTGGAATTCGAAAAACTGGAGCACAAGAAATGGACCTTTCAATAGCTAAATATGCTTCGATATAACATGAACAGAGTACTGCTGGACTTTTATATGAACAAACCACGACGATCAAACTTCGAGCAGAAACGCGAATTGAACCGTGAACGAGCCCCAACGGCGGCCGAAACTCAGAACTCAACGGCCTCTTCAATCAATCTCCACGAACGAGAAAACGAAGCAGAAACTGATTTTTTTTGTTGCATTTTTTTTTCCTGATTTTTGAAGTAAAATAAAACTAAAATAGCATTTTTTTTATATTTGAAGTAAAATAAAACTAAAAACAAAACTGGAATCTCTCTTTTTATATTATATCTAACCGAACTATAACCGCACCAAAAGGAAGAAATTGAAATCCCCTTTCCCTTCCGTTCGTTCTCTTAGCTTCTGTCTGTTTGTGTGTGTGTTTTCAATGGGTTTAAAAGAGGAGGCTTTGATGAAACGGTGGGGTGCTGGTCTTTTGAGAGGAAGGAGTTCGGCCGCGCTTTTTTTCAGAGAGCTTGAAAAGGAGGCAACTCATTTTCAAAGTGAAAGAGAGTGACGATGGAGATTTTCATTTTTGGGGAGGTCCTGTTCTTTCTTTTGTGAATTCCGATCCCCCTCTCCCTTTTTCAATATTTGCTCTTAGTATTTATATAGAAATACTATATGCCTAACTGAATGTTCATGGAGATGAAGAGTAGGGATGTAGGGAAGATCATGGGTGTGTGATATGAGGGGTAAAGGGAACGTGAGGGAGTTGCCGGAGAAAAGTGGGGAGTTACAAACTTATATAACTTCATTATTATTATTTTTTTGCATTTTAGAAGATAAGGTTAATTATAAAATAATAATATTGGAACAACCATTTCTATATATATATATATATTACATATACTTTAAATGATACTAAGAAAGTTTCTATAGCTCACTTGTTAAAATTCTAATTAAAAAAAAAACATATATATAAAGATAAAAGTTTAAAATAATAAGATTAGACCTAAAATAAATATTTACACTAAAGTAGTATAGAATTTAGGGTGTGGTCAAAAATTAGGTATTCTCAGCTGCGAATCATATCATGGAATGCAACTTACCATAAAGTCCCCTCAGCAGTTGCGCGTACAGGCCCAAATGACCACCCAATGAACCTGTTATATCCTGCACATTTTGTGCAAAAGTGCAGTATAAGTACGTAAATCAACGAATACCCATCAAGTATCTAGCCTAACCCATAAGAGATAGTGACGAGGGGTCGATATTGACGTTTACTAGTGGTATAGTAAATCAAATATAATAAAGTAGACAAATATGAAACATGGTAAATAAACAATGAGAACCTATATAGGCAAATAGTACGGTCTACAGCTGAACAATGAACACAAAGTCCTCAATTATCGGATACCTCCTCAAATGGAATACGTAATGGTCAATACCAAATCAACGGTCACATCTCAAGTCAGGAAACTCATGAGTACACAGACTCCTTATAAAGTATTTCACACGATTCTGCCAAGGAGAGCGGACCGATCCCATAAGAAGGTTTCATAGAACTGTCGAGGCGAACGACCCAGTACCATAAGAGTGATACATAAACCTCTTGAGGCGAACGACCCGATCCCATAATAATATGTTACTCTTGCGAGGCGAATGACCCGATCCCATAAGAGTGTGTTACATGATACCGCCGAGGCGAACGACCTGTCCTATAAGAGTGTGTAACATGATACCGCTAAGGCGAACAACCCGATCCAGTAAAAGTGTGTTACATGATACTGCCGAGGCAAATGACCTGATCCCATAAGAGTATTGCTGAGGCGTTCAACCCAATCACATTAGAGTATGAAACTTTAACGGGACACTGACCCAACTCACAATTATACGTGTGGGTTATAAAATTCAAGAAACGCACAAAGCGAAAGAAATCCGTAAAGGAATGTACAATTTCCAAGTCTAATCAATTAGCTCGTCAAATATCTAAAATAGCAAATCCGATACTTTACGCGAGTCTAGTCTCAGGTTGAATGAAAATTAAAGCATTTAAACATGCAAGAATAACTCAAATAGTACAATTAAAGCATGGCTTTAGTCTAAGTCTAGCCGGACATAATCAGGAATTCTCGCATGCACGGACACTCGTCATCTCATACGTACGTAGCTCCCATGATATATAGCACATAATAAATATATCACCTACGGGGTAAATTCCCCCTAAAAAGGTTAGACAGGAGACTTACCTCCCTCCGAAATCCGATAAACGACTCCAGCGCCTTTCTAACTCCTCAAAATGATGCCAAACGATCCGAAACTAATAAAACAACGTGTAAACCAATCAAAATATACTCCAATAATCGTAATTTAGCCATTTGTAATAATTTCAAACTCCGCTCGAAAAGTCAACAAGGTCAACGCTCAGGCCCATGTGCCTGGATTCTAAATATTATTAGAAATAAGTATTACCCATAACTTCTATAGTATATATCCAGAAAATCATCCAATTTTATCCATGAATTGACCCACAAATTAAGGAATTACCATTTCTCAACTTTGGGGCTCAAAACCCAATTTCTACAATCCAAAGATGGATAAAAATAATAACCAACGAAAATAATCATGGAAAACATTAAAATAAAGGTCAGATATTTAACCCCTTGTGAAGATAAGAACAACACCGCAAAAATCACCTCAAACGGAGTTCTAGAACTCAAGATATGCTCAAAATACTAAACTTCTCGGTTTAAAACACTATTCAGATGATTTTGTTTATCGCCTTCGCGGGAGACCTTTGCGTTGGAGAAAAGTAATTTTTGCGTTGACCGGTCGACCTAGAAATCCTTCTTCGCGTTCTCGAAACCTCTCTCTCTTTGCGGAGAACAAAAGTCCGCACTAGAAACCAGCAATCTTTTCCGACATGGAAATGGGCATATCTCTCTCACACGACCTTAGAATCGATGATTCTTGTTGCTATGGTTCTGTAATTACGATACTGATCTAATGGTTCAATATAATCACAAATCAAAGGTTGTTTGATCAATATAGTAACCTTTATGCCCAAAGAAACGACGTTAAAATATCAAATAAGAGCGCGACATAACCCAAACACACCAGAGGACCCTGAGACCAAATCACACTAACCAGTCCCAAAACATAACACGAACCTACTCGAGGTATCAAATCACATCAAAAAACATCAAAATCAAGAATCATACATCAATTCAAGCCTAATGAACTTTTAAACTTCTAAAACTCATGCCGAAACATACTAAATCAACCCGGAATGACCTCAAATTTTGCATGAAAGTCCCCAATGACACAACGAACCTATACTAACTCTTGAAACTATAATCCAGATCCGATGCCAATAAAGTCAACCTATCAACCTTTTTAAACCTTCAATCTTCTAAATTTTTCCAAAAAATATCAAATCAATCTACGGACTTTCATATCCAAATTCAGACGTACCCTGAGTCCAAAATCATCATCCGAGTCTAGAGAAACCGACAAAAATCCGATCCGATGTCGTTTACCCAAAAGTCAAACCATGATCAACTATTCCATCTTAAAGCTTCCCAATCGAGAATTATTCTTCCAAACCAACTTCGATCCTCCCGAAAATATAATCCGACTACATGTGCAAGTCATAATATATGAAGTGAAGCTACACAAGGTCTCGAATCGCCGAACGACATGCTAGAGCTCAAAACGACCGATCAGATCGTTACATTCTCCCACACTTAAACATATGTTTTTCCTCGAATATGCCAAGAACTGTTCCAGAGTTGCCCAAAATCACTGTTTAACACCTCGTGCACCTACCCTTGCCACGATAACCCATATGAGCACATTAGCCCACAAGCTTTAGAACCAAATTCCAACATTTTAAACTCTCTTCAGGTTTGATTCTAACATACGCACGCCGGATCACTTTCAACACGTTGTACCGAAACATGATCATGCACCTATGCTGAATTCACACAATGCACGCATAATTCGTATGCTCATAATAACATCCTCGAACCACAATAGCTGCAAATTCACGAAGTTGATGCCCATAATATGCCTCATAATGCATATAATCCATGTTCCAACCCTCGCAATACTGCAATGATGAAAGAGATGTGTAGAAACTCATAACTACCTGCCAAATCAATAACTCATGGAGTCTCTTCGCTTAGGGAGAACCATTGCACCATTCCGTACTGATTAGTGACATTTTCCCTCTAATATACATTATATAAATCTGATTGCGCTAATTCCAGATCCAACAACCTAGTCTCACCTAGTACAATCTGCTCGGGTAATAAGCCACCTCAAACACTATCAAAAATCTTATACGACGTCATCAATGCGCCAACAAGTCACAACTCGAATATGACCATAAAAAATAACGAACCTGAATACAAGACTATCTGGCCTGCACAACGAACAAAAAAAACCAAACCAACGCTATGAACCTATCTCAGGGATGAAAAACAAGGCACACAAAATAAATGTAAGGAATCGTACTCAACCTCTCACTGTTGCGGCGTACAACCCGATCCACACATGATACCGTTGCGGCGTGAAATCTGATCCAACATAATACCCGTTGAGGCGTTCCACCTGATCCACACATAACAATCAATAAGGAAATTCCCACCAAGACATAATACCTGTACCACAAAATACACGTTTATCAACAACAAGTATGCCAAGTGCATAACATTACTCTAGCTATAAGGGCCCAAGCACGACTAAGGTGCAATATATGTCCTACATCTCGAGAAAAATATTTCTCATATAACATCACAAGCTACACGGGATCACAACCCACATGGCATAATAGAGTATCACTCAGAATAATTGACGACACAGAAAACATCCAACGCTAGAAGCCTCATCCTTAAGCAATGTTGTGCTGAATGATCACACACGACGATGTAGAGCATATATTCACATTAGATCTACCAAAGGGCCTCAAGCGGATTCCAGTCATAACATGTTTGTCCAATAACCTTTCAAGCGCCCACAATGACCCTATTCATGACATATACGATCAACCGTCAAATCCAGAGTAAACTCCCACAGAAAATCATTCTCCGGCGACACTAAGGTAGCGTCGGCATACAAAGAACATGTGAAATCTTCCCCTGCTCCTCTGAGCCCATGCCATTCTTTTCAAACGAAATCGCAACCTCGATCCTTCAATTCCAATTCCACACCGCTCACTGCCTCTATCATGCTATTACATGAGGGTCGAAGAATTTCATCATAAATCCTGAAACACTAGTAGACTAAATACTTCATAGTCTAGAAACATTTCATTCCACTCATTTCAGAAGAAGAATCGCAACACACAACCAAATTCCCATAACCGCAGAGAACACAAACCTAAATTGTGTCCTAAACCACCATAAATCTTTCGGGGTCTATTTACACATAATAAAACCATCGGAATCAAATACCTTCAAATCAGTCAAATTACGGTGACTGCCACGCCTGCAAGTTTAAACACGAAACACCTGTATAGCCTTATCGCACCAAAGAAACTGATTAACTTCTTAACCATAATGATCCAAACCACCACTAACTGACTCAACTTCTTCCAATTTACTTATGACTTGCCTATGAAGTAATACCTCTTTTCAAGTGCATAACAAACCTCAATCGACACTCACCCGGAGTGACCACATACCACAAGACAACATCGCCTCAGCACCCATAAGCCATTCCATACTCTCCTCATACACTCAATAGTAATTTCAACTGATACACCTGTTCTGAAGGACCTTCTGCGAATCTGAAGCCGTTTCTCCCATTTCTCTAATACTGCACCACATACCATTGATAACATAGAATTTCCCAAATTATCCTTCACACTCTGCTACAAAACCCATTCCTCAGCCATATAACGAACCCAAAATCCTTAGGCACCACAAATTAAATTTGGAATCAACTAGAACCATTATTAAGAGTCGCCCACTCTAGTCCAATCTTGATTATTCAACCAAACCACTAGTGCTTCGTTAGCACATGAGCACTCCAATGAAGCAACCAGATGAATACTTTCCCTTGTACATCACATCCATCCAACTCCCTAATCAAATTACCCCTGATATTTTCTCCCCTTAGTAATAACTAATTCACCAACGTACTGATAACTCGATACTGCAAAGGCACATCACCACGTGACCCAATCATAGACGGTAGGCTCCCCCACTTAACTTTAAGCCACAATCACATAAATCTAGTACCCACAATGTCTCATCCTCCTCAGTTACCATGATCTCGCGCTGTTTCTCAGCCAAATTTCTCATAGGTTCTTGTTGCACTAATTATAACACCTCTTGAATTATCAGTCACAATCGCACACTCAACCTCCTAACAATCGTACCATCTTCTTCAAGTGATCTAAGATCACATCATAGTACATGCATCCCATTGGATAGAAGGCAGAACTCTTTATAGGATCTTCGCCGGGAGTCATGCAACCCCCAACCTTCTCATAGGAGATAGCCCACCTGTGTAACCTCGTACTGACATCCTCCAAAGGCATATCCATAACCATGTCGATTATGAAATCGGTTGATTCTCCTAGGTCCACACTCATCCGCCATATGCAAGAGTCCATTTATCCCATTAGAATCAACTGAAGGTCCAACAATACATTCCAAAACTCGAAATCATGTTGCATCTCGAAATGATAATCTAGCCCTCACATCCCTCTACGTTCCAAGAAAACTCTTCCTGTCGCATTCAAACTTCCTAAATAAACTACTAGATCTCTATTGCTCGCACCTGACCTGCTAACAACTCATCTACTGCGAGACATAATCCTCCATGTAAATCCTCATCCTTCGCTACTAAAATACTGCCTCAAATCATAATCCATCTCTGTGGAACCTAAAATAATGAATTTCCACCAACTCTAATCCTCCACAAAGGTCAACTTTATCAAGACATCAACAATTGAAACACCGATTCGAGCCTGAAGCTGCCACACATCACCATCCCCGATACCCGCTTCTTAGGTACCATTTCACAACTCTCTGCCCCAAAGGGAAACTAACGAAGACCATCACACCGACGAGCCTAAATGCGTTCAAAAAAGGACGATGACACCACATCACAAACAATAATTCCACCATGTTCGAAAATATCCAATCTCACTACTCCGTAAACCAAAACCTAAACATCCATAATCTGATTGCCTCTCCTCTGCTGGGAGTGAATGCCGAATATCTAAACCATGAACCGAGAAATCCTGCTCTTGGGAAATTCACTATTGTGACACATAGATATGCACCCTACCATTCACACTACCACTACACGATAACAACGGATGAACATCACAATACACTATGCATAGCCACGAAACTATCGGCAACACTAACACTGGGCTAAAATGACAAAACTATCGGCACTATATCTGTAGCACTGCTATAACTCCTTGATGCCCAATTGATAACAAGCTCTCAAAATCGTATAACAATGAGTAGGAAGGAAATAAAGACATAAGTTTCAATGAAATCAAACCGCACGATGAGGAAATCAAGAAGGGAAGTTCTCCTAACAGCCCTGTAACCTCTCGAAGATAAGTACAAACATCTTTGTACCGATCTGCAAGACTCTACTCGACTTGCTCATGACTCATGAGAACTAAGTGAACCTATCGGTCTGATACCAAGCTATCACAACCCAAAATCCACCATAAGTCATGATGGCGCCCAACGTCGTTATTACGCAAGCCAATGGTTAATTACCAACTTAATTATTTATTTTATTATTTTTGAAATCATAAATCTTATTAGATAGGGAATTAAATGCATTAAAAATCGTAGATACGTAAAGTTTAAATGAAATATAAAGTATAAGTGTGTCAATGGTAAGCAAAACCATAAACAAATTCTAGAACATCTCAAAACCCGATGCCACAAGTGCATGAGCATCTACTAGGAAGTACAATAACCATACAACATCTATCTAAAATACAAGATAGATAGGATAAAGTAAATAATTATGATGAAGACTCTGTGTGCTGGGAATTGTAGCATCGAATGCAGCTTACCATAAAGTCCCTTCAACACTTGCGCCTACGCGCCCAAATGAACCTGTCAAATCCTACAGCACGAGTAAGTAAATCAACACGTACCCGGTAAGTGTCTAGCCTAACCCCGAAGAGGTAGTGATGAGGGGTTGACACTGACACTTACTTATGGTCCAGTAAATCAAATATAATAAAGTGGACAAGTATGAAACATGGTAATTAAACAATGAGAACAGATATAGGAAAATAATACGGTTTATAGCTGAACAGTGAACATAAGGTCCTCAATTATCGGATACCTCCTCAAATGGAATACGTAATGGTCAATACCAAATCACCGGTCACATCTCAAGTTAGGAAACTCATGAGTACACAGGCTCCTTATCAAGTATTTCACACGATTCTGTCGAGGCCAGCTGCCTCATCCCATAAGAGTGTTTCATAGAACTGCCGAGGCGAACAACCCGATCCCATAAGAATATGTTACTCTGTCGAGGCGAATGGCCCGATCCTGTAAGAGTGTGTTACATGATACCGTCGAAGCGAACGACCCGATCACATAAGAGTGCGTTACATGATACCAGCGAGGCGAATGACCCGATCCCATAAGAGTATTGCTGAGGCGTTCAGCCCGATCCCATTAGAATATGAAACTTTGATGGGACACTAACCCCACTCATGCATATATGTGTGGGTTATAAAAAAAAACTATTGGACGAATACGCACAACGCGAAAGAGATCTGTAAACGAAAGTACAATTTTCATGGCTAATCAAGTAGCTCGTCAAATATCCATAATATCAAGTCTATCTCATGCTAAATGGAAATTAAAGCATTTAAACAGGAAAGAATAACTCAAATAGTACATTAAAGCATGATGAGAGTCTAAATATACCCGTACATAATCAGGAATTCTAGCATTTGCACAGACAATCATCACCACATACGTGCCTAGCTCCCACAACATGTAGCACATAATAAATATAATACCTACGGGTATATTCCCCCTACAAAGGTTAGGCATGAGACTTACCTCGCTCTGAAATCCGATAACCGTCTCCAACGCCTCTCTAAATCCTCAAACCGATGCAAAATGATCTGAAACTAATAAAACGACATGCAAACCTATCAAAATATACTCCAATACTCGTAATTTAACAATTTGTAATAATTCCCAACTCCGTTCAAAAAGAAGGTTAACGCCCTGACCCACATGCCCGAATTCCAAATTTTATCGGAAATAAGTATTACCCACAATTTATATAGTATATATCAAAAAGGCATCCAATTTCATCCACAAATTGACACTCAAATCAAGTATTTACCATTTCTCAACTTTGAGGTTCAAAACCCCAATTTTTACTATCCAAAGGCGGATGAAAATAATAATCAACAAAAATAATCATGGAAAAACATCAAAATAAAGGTAAAATATTTACCCCCTTGTTTAGTAGAGAACAACACTGTGAAAATCTCCTCAAATGGAGCTCTGGAACTCAAGATATGCTCAAAATACTAAAATTCTTTGTTTAAAACACTATCCAGATGATTTTTGTTCATCGCCTTTGCGGGAGACATTCGCGTTCGCGAAGAGAAATTTTTTGCGTTGACCGGTCAACCCATAAATCCTTCTTCACATTCACGGAACTTCTCTCGCGTTCGCGAAGAACAAAATTTCTCACCAAAAATCAATAATCTTTCCTGGCACCGGAATGGGCATAACTCTCTCATATGACCTCGGAATTCGATGATTCTTGTTGCTATGGTTCCGTAATTACGATAAAGATCTAATGGTTTAATTTAATCACAAATCAAAAGTTGTTTGCTCAATATAGTAACCTTTATGACCAAAGAAACGACACTGAAACATCAAATAAGGGCGCGGCACAACCCAATCACATCCGAAAACACACCCGAAGCCCCCGGGACCCCGCCCAATCACACAAACCAGTCCCAAAATATAACACAAACCTATTCGAGGCCTCAAATCACACCAAAAAACATCAAAACCATGAATCGCACATCAATTCAAGCCTAATGAACTTTTAAACTTCTAAAACTCATGCCGGACCATACCAAATCAACTTGGAATGACCTAAAATTTGCATGAAAGTCCCAAATGACACAATAGACCTATACTAATCCCCGGAACCATAATACAGATATCATATCAACAAAGTAAACCTAGCAATCTTCTAAACCTTCAATCTTCTAACTTTTGCTAAAAAGTATCAAATCAACCTATTTCAAATCCAAATCCGTACATACGCCTGAGTCCAAAATCATCATATGAGCCTAACGAAACCGCCAAAACTCCGATCCAATGGCATTTACCCAAAAGTAAAACCATGGTCAACTCCTCCAACTTAAAGCTTCTGAATTGAGAATTATTCTTCCAACCCAACTCTGATCCTCCCGAAAATCTAATCTGACTACATGTGCAAGTCATAATACATGAAATGAGGCTCCTCAAGGTCTCGAACCGTTGAACGACAAGCTAGAGCTCAAAACGACCGATCGAATCATTATAGAACCTGTAAAATCCTGCATATATAGAGTAGAAGTGCAACATTAGTACATAAATCAACCCGCACCCAGTAAGTATCTAGCCTAACCCCGAAGAGGTAGTGACGAGGGGCCAAAATTGACACTTACTAGTGATCTAGTAGAATCAAATATAATTAAGTAGACAAGTATGGAAACGCTAAGTAAATAATGAGTACATATAGAGGCAAATAATACGGTCTACAGCTGAATAATGAACACAAAGTCCTAAATTATCGGATAACTCCTCAAATGGAATACGTTATGGTCAATACCAAATCAATAGTCACATCAAGTCAGGAAACTCGTGAGTACGCGGACTCCTTACTAAGTATTTCGCACAATTCTGTCGAGGCGAGCGGTCCGATCCCATAAAAGTGTTTCATAGAAACGCCGAGGCGAGCAATCCGATCCCATAAAAGTGTTTCATAGAAATGCTGTGGCGAATGACCCGATCCCATAAGAGTGTTTCATAGAAATGTCGAGGCGAAGGGAACGCTCCCATAAGAGTGTTTCACAAAAATGCTGAGGCGAACGACCCGATCCCATAAGAATGTGATCCATGATATTGCCGAGGCGAACGATCCGATCCCATAAGAGTGTGTTACAATAATCCTGATGAGGAGAATGGCTTGATCCCATAAGAGTGTATTATAATATCCTGCTGAGGCGAACAATCCGATTAGAATAAGAAGCTTTAACGGGTCCTTGACCCATATGAAATTTAAGGAAACTTTTCGATGAATACGCACAACACGGATGAAATTGATAAGGGAAGCATAATTTCCATGGCTAATCAAGTAGTGCGTCAAATTTCTAACATAGAGAGTCCATTACTCTACGCAGGTCTAGTCTCAGGTCATAATACGAAATAAAGTAATTAAAAAGGCAAGAATAACACAATTAGTACAATTAAGGCACGGGGTGAATCTAAGTCTACCTAAACATAATCAGGAACCCTAGTACGCACTGACACTTTTCACCTCATACGTGCGTAGCTCTCCTAGCATGTAGCATGTAATAAGCATAACACCTACGAGGTAAATTCCGCCTCACAAAGTTAGACATGAGACTTACCTCGATTTGAAGTTCATGACTGGCTCCAACGCGTCTCTAACACCTCAAACAGATGCCCATCGATTCGAAACTCGTCAAACAATGAGCAAACCAATAAAAATATACCCTAATACTCATAATTAATCAATTTATAACAATTCCCAACTTCACTCGAAAAGTCAACAAAGTCAACCTTGTGTTCGCGTGCCCTATCTTCGAATATTTTCGAAGATAACCATATCACATGATATCACGAACTCAAATATATAATTTATTCTCAATTTCATGTCCAATTTTGTTATCAAAATCCAAATACCAAATTCTAGGTTTTCGCCCAAATTCCAAAATTTCTATAAAATTTCATGTTTAAATCCTTGTAGAATCCATGTAATTAACTAACATTATGTGGGAATTACTTACCTTTCCATAAATGACAAAAATATTCCCTTGAAGAGCTCCAAAAATCGTGCACCCAAGTGAAAATGAGAGACAAATGAACCAAATCCCGTATAAAATCAAGTCCGCCCAAGCCCCCTCTTCTTTGAGTTCGCGACCACCCGATCGCGTTCGCGATGCCCAGCTGCCCCTACCCTTCGCGTTCGCTCTTTGCCCCTCCCATTCGCGAAAGCGTTCTTCCTCGCAACCATCCAGCCTTTTTCGTGTTCGCGGCCTCCATGTCGTGTTCGCGTAGGTTGCGTCAACTCTTCCGCGTTCGCGGCCCCTGTGTCGCATTCGCGATGAGCAAATCCCAGCAGCCCAAAAATCCTTCTTCGCAAATAAGTGATACCCTTCGTATTCGCAAAGAATAAAATTAAACATCGGCATTTGCAAAACAAAGAAAAATGGCCTAAAATTACTCTGAATCACAGCTGAGGCCCCCGGGACCCCATCCAATCACACCAACCAGTCCAAAAATATAACACAAACCTGCTCAAAGCCTCAAATCACACCAAACAACATCAAAACTATGAATTGACGATTGAAACCTTCCTCTCCACTTTCAAACATTCAAACTACGACGAACGCATCTGATTCATGCTTAAACATTTCGGAATGACGCCAAACTTTACGCACAAGTCATAAATCATAATATGAACCTATTCCAAGGCTCAGAATCCCAAACAGACATTGTTAACATCAAAATTCACTTCAAACCAAACTTATGAAATTCTAAAACTTTCAAAATGCCGACTTTCCAAAATAAGCGCTAATGCTCCCGGATTACCCGATACTCAACGCGAACATACTACCAAGTCCAAAATCATCATACGGACCTATTGCCTTTTGGAACCTTCAAATCCTGGTTCTGTGGTCATTTTCTCAATAGTCTAACCTTAGTCAGGTCTTCCAACTTAAAGCTTCCGAATTGAGAATTTTCCTTTTGAAACAACTCTGAACTTCTCAAAATTCAATTCCAACCACACAAACAAGTCATAAAAATGAAATAAAGGTACTCACGACCTCAAACTGCCCAACGGCGCGCAAGAGCTCAAAATGACTGGTCGGATCGTTACAATATCTATCTATAATATTTTAAAAACACAAACAATCTATGTTACATGTTGATAGACAAGACAATTTTCTAATATTGATAGACTTCTATTCCCTTAAATAACTAAATATTTGCTTAATGAAGAAAGTTAAAAATGGATATAATCGTAATATTACCCAAAATTCTTTTTCAATTTTAACTATAACTTTAGTTCAAAATATAATATGAGTTAAACATGCAGTAAACTGCCGACCATGAACTCCTACAAAATTGCTTTCGCTTCTAATTTTGGTATGGATCAAATATAAATTAATTAACTTTAGATTTGATTACACCTGTGAGAGAAACCTAGCTCATCAGAATTTCAAGTATGAACGATTTTACATGAGAATTCACAATTAATTTTATAATAAAAAAATTGATTAATTATCTTATGTTCCAAAAAGATGAATAATTTGGTTGGATAATATTTGTAGCGACCCGACTGGTCGTTTTGAGCTCTAGCGCATCGTTCGGTGGTTTAAGGCATTGAGTAGCTTCACATCAGGTATTATTAATTGTACTTGTAGTTGGAGTTTTATTTCAGGAAGTTCGGAGTTGATAAGGATGGAAAATTCTCATTTCAGAAGCTTTTAGTTGGAAAAGTTGACCAAGGTTTGACTTTTGAGTAAACAGACTCGGTATCGGGATTTGAAGGTTCCAATAGGTTTGTATGATGATTTAGGAGTTGGGCGTATGATCGGGTTGATTAACGGGTCGCTCGGGAACATTTCAGCACATATTATGGAAAGTTGGCATTTTGGAAGAATTTCATAAATTTGGGTTTAAATGTATATTAATGTTCTCGATGTCCATTTGGGGTTCCGAGTCTGGAAATAGATCCGTATGGTGATTCTAGTCTTAGGAGCACGTCCGGATGTGGATTTTGAGGTCCGCAGGTCATTTCGGGGTCATTTGGCAAAAATCAGAAATTTGAGGGGTTTGGGGGAGTTAGACCGGGAGTGGACATTTTGATATCGGGTTCGAATCCTTATTCTGGAAGTTGGATTAGGTCTATAATGTCAAATGTGACTTGTGTGCAAAATTTGAGGTCAATCGGACGTGATCTGATAGGTTCCGGCATTGGAGTGGAAGTTACAAGCTCAATAGTTTTATTAGGCTTGCATCGATGCGCAATTTATGGATTTGATGTTGTTGATGTGATTTGAGGCCTCGAGCAAGTTTGTGTCATGTTATGGAACTGGTTGGTGTGATTGGACGGGGTTTCGGGGGCCTCGGCTGTGTTTCGGAGGGGTTCCGGGCCAATTTTGGTTGAGTTGCTATTGCTGGTTTGCTGGTGCCGGTGTTGTTCTTCGCAAACGGGAAGGGCCTCACGGGTTTGCGAAGAAGGAAGTTTGGACTGGGCTCTTTTGTTGTATGCGTTTGCGACTGGGCACACGCATTCGTGAAGGGCTGGCTGGAAAAGCTTCGCATTTGTAGGCCTTATCACACGTTCGCATGGAGGAAACTGGGGGGGGGGGGGGGGGGGGGGAAGGAGCTTGTGCTTAAAAAATGCATGAGGTTTTCCTTGTTTGCGAAGAAGGAATTTTGGGCCTGG
>ML280643.1:53291-87226 GCA_005239495.1 Nicotiana undulata
GGGGGGGAAGTAGCTTGTGCTTCACAAATGCATGTGGTTTTCCTTGTTCGCGAAGAAGGAATTTTGGGCCTGAGTTTGCTGAACTACGCAAACGCGAAGGCACTGTCACATTAAGATGTTCAAATTAAGCTGGCGGTTTCTTTAGTGTCACCTGATAATGGTGCTCTGTGGAAGAGGATTTGTGTATTGACTTGCGAATTTTTGATTAGCCTTATAGAATTAGAATGCTTAGTGGTATGGATGTGCGGATTTTTCTACCTGAGCGGAAGGTCATGGGAGCGTACCCCACAGAGACATTTGTATAAGTGTGACATATTAGTCACTTGATTGTTAAATATTAAAACCGAGTATAGAGGTAATGGTAATATCGCAAATGTGAGAGTTATGCCTAAGAGGGGTTCTATTCCTTGGGTTGTGGACCGTAAGAGTTTGTTACGGGTTTGACGACTGTTCTTATGTGTCATGAATAGGTCATGGTGGATCCTTGAAAGGTTATTAGCCTAGTATGGTATGCTCAGAATCGGCCTGAGGTCCGTTGATGGATCTAGATATGGTTGTGTGCTCTAAACCAGACCGGGTGCGTTCATTCATCATAGCATTTCTTATAGAGGAGTCTACAGGCATTGGATGTAGTTTAGTCATCAGTTATTTCATGTAATAATCTATTGTGACATGTGGGTTGTGAGACGGCTTGATTATTCGCACATGTGTTGAGGTCTAGCGTAGTTGTGGTGTTATGTGAGCAGGATGGCTCTGGGGATGCAGATCATATATCGCACCTTAGTTATACTTGGGTTTCGTAGCGTATGGCGTTGTAAGTCTACCCAAGATTTGTATTATGCACTTGCCGTGCTTGTGGTCGATATTCGGGCATTTCGTAAGTATAAGCATTACGACTTGATGTGTGTTTTCTTCTTGAATGTTATGTGCGGATCAGGTGGCACGCCGCCATGGGAGTATTGTGTGGATCGGGTGGAATGCCGCCGCGGGTATGTTGTGCGGATCAGGTTGCACGCCGCGAACATTGTCATGTTTGGATCGGATTGCACACCGCAACAATGTCACATTGGATCGGGTTGCACGCCACAACAGTGAGATGTTGAGCATAGTTCCTTACACTCATTTTGTGTGCCTTGTTTTCATCCCTGGGGTAGGTACATAGCACTTATTCGGCCGTTTTATTTGTTACGCGGGCTGGGTAATTCCCTGTCAGAGTTCGTTCGTCCTTATGAGTTATATTCGATTTTGTAGCTTGTTGGGGCGTTGTTGGTGTTATATGCGATTTTGGCAGTGCTTGAGATTGCTTATCGCATGAGCATCTTGTACTGGGTGAGACGAGATTATTGGATTTGGGATTAGTGCGATCGGAGTTATGAAAGGTATATTAAAGAGCAAATATCATTATTCAGTCCAGAATGAGGTAATGGTCCTTGTCAGCAGAAGAGACTCCATGATTTTTCTATTCGGCAGGCGGTTATCAGTGTCTACGAATCACTTTCGCCATGGTGGTATTGCAAGAGTTGGATCAGCTCTTATATGTGTTATGAGGTATATTACGAGCATCAGATTCGTGAAATTGCAGTTATTGTTGTTAGAGGATGTTATTATGGTCATGTGAATCATGCGGTGCATGGTGTGAATCCAGCAAAGGTATACGATCATGTTTTGGTACAGTGTATAGTGATTGATACGGTGTTCGTATGTTAGAATCAGGTCTTTTAGAGAAATTCGGAGGTTGGAACTTGGTTCTAAGGCTTATTAACTAAATAAAAGGGAGAAGCTTCATTCCGGCTTAGGCTAATAAACTCAACTAGGTTGTGACAACACGGGCAGGTGCACAAGGTGTTAGGCAGTGATTTTGGGCAACTCCAGAGAAGTTCTTAGCACGTTCGAGGACGGACGTATGTCTAAGTGGGGGAGAATGTAACGACCCAACCGGTTTGAAGCCTTGAATAGCTTCACTACAGGTATTATTACTTGTACGTGTGATCGTAATTTAATTTTGGGAATTTCGGAGTTGATTCGAATGGAAAATTCTTATTTCGGAAGCTTTTAGTTGGAAGAGTTGACCAAGGTTTGACTTTTGAGTAAACAACCTCAGAATCGGGATTTGAAGGTTCCAATAGGTTCGTATGATAATTTTGGACTTGGGCGTATGTTCGAGTTGAGTATAGGGTCTCTCGGAAGAATTTCGGTGCCTATTATGGAAAAGTTGGCATTTTGGAAGAATTTCATAAATTTGGATTGAAGTGTATTTTAATGTTATCGATGTCCATTTCGGATTCCGAGCCTCGGAATAGCTCTGTATGATAATTCTGGTCTTAGGAGCGCGTCCGGATGTGGATTTGGAGGTCCGTAGGTCATTTCGGAGTCATTTGACGAAAGTTGGAAATTTGAAGAATTTGGGGAGTTTGACCGAGAGTGGAATTTTTGATATCGGGTTTGGATTCCGATTACAAAAATTGAAGTAGGTCCATAATGTCAAATGTGTCTTGTGTGCAAAATTTGAGGTCAATCGGACGTGATTTGATAGATTCCGGCATCGGATGTGGAAGTTAGAAGTTCAATAGTTCATTAGGCTTGAATTGATGCGTAATTTGTAGATTTGATGTTGTTTGATGTGATTTAAGGTCTCGAGCAAGTTTGGGTCATGTTATGGAACTGTTTGGTGCGANTGTTCTTCCCGAACGTGAAGGGCTTCACGCGTTCGCGAAGAAAGAAGTTTGGATTGGGCAATTTTTTTCTCTGCGTTCGCGAAGGGCTGGCTGGCAAAGCTTCGCGTTGGCAGGCCGTGTCATGCGTTCGCAAAGAGGAAACTGTGGAGGGGGAAGCAAGTTGTGCTTCGTGAACACATGGGATTTTCCGCGTTCACGAAGAAGGAATATTGGGCCTGAGTTTTATGAACTTCGTGAACGTGTGGGCAGTGCCGTGTTCGGGATGAGGGTCGCCTGGGCAGTGTATAAGTTGCAAGAAACGAGTTTTGGCTCATTTTATCTCAAATCTTCCGCTGGAGCCGAACTTGGGGTGATTTTTGAAGGAGCGTTTTCCGTCATCCTCCACTAGGTAAGTTATTCCTTCACATATTAAGTTAAATACATGAATTTTAAATAGATTTGAACATGAAAAATTGGTGGAAATTGTGGGATTTTGAAGAAAACCTAGAAATTATTTTATTTTATAGATTTTGACCATGAAATTGGGCATGGAATTGGGAATAATTCATATATTTGAGTTCATAGTTTTATGGGTAAAGGTTATCTTCGAACATTTTCGCAATGGGGGCACGTGGGCCCGAGGATCGACTTTATTGACTTTTTGAGCGGACTTGGGAATCATAATAAAATTTTAAATTGTAAGCAATGGAGTATATTTTGATTAGTTTGCATATTGTTTGACTAGTTTTGGAGGACGGGCATCAGTTTGATTTGTTAGAGAGGCTTTGGAGTCGGTTACGGAACTTAGGAACGATGTAAGTCTCATGTCTAACTCTGTGAGGAGGAAACAACCCCTAGGTGATATTTATTGTTATGTGAAACTAGTTGTGGGTGCTACGTACGTACGAGATGACGAGACTCCGTACGTGGCTAAAGCATGTTTATGTACGGGTGGACTTAGAACCTTATTATGTAATAACTGAAATTGATTTAGAAATAAATATATCAGGCCAAGTTTTATCATCTTGATTTGTTGCTAAGATATTTGATAAATGTATAGAGGTATACCTATTATTGTGCTCATGTAATGTATTGTAAACACGTGTCTTGTAATCCGGTAACCTCCTTCCTTTATTGTGGAGCGGGCATAACGCCTCGGCAGTATATAGATGCATCTATGGTTTGTGTCGCACGACCCTCAGCAGTGTACATATTATTTAGGATCGGGTCGAACGACCTCAGCGGAATCGTGCGTTATATCGCTAGTAGTTCGAATATTCAAAAGATAGACCATTCACAGATGCCCGGTATTTTATGGCATTTCTTATTTATTTGGTATTGAGACTTGGCATTTTCTGAGATACTAAGGTAGAATACAAGATCGAGGAATTTGTGCCTAAAGGTAATAACTGGAACATTATGATATTACATATTTACTCCACTATTGTTGTGTACTTCAGACTTATTATGAATTATCATTTATTTATTTGTACCTCTAGTAAGTGTCGATGTCGACCCCTCGTCACTACTTCTCTGGGTTAGCCTGGATACTTACTGCGTACCCGTTGATTTACGTACTCTTGTTGCACTTGCTGCACTTATTGTGCAGGTATACATATATGTTTCTGGTGGTTCTCTAGGTGTAGAGGCGCCGCTAATGTAGGGACTTTATGGTGAGATGCACTTTGTTGATACGATCTGCAACATACAGAGTCTCTTTCAGAGTTATTTATATTCCCCGTCTATATTGTATTTTAGACGGATGATGTATTATTGGTATACTATAAATACATGCTCATGAACTTGAGACACCGGGTTTTGGGGGTTCTTACGGGTTGTTCATTATTGTAGTTTGAGTAAATATTATCATTTACACTGTAAATTCTATTTTCATACTATTTAATTAATGAAGATTATTATTTCAAATACCAAAATGAGTAATTAAGTTAATCATCCATCGTTGGCTTGCCTGAGGGCAGTGTTAGGCGCCATCACGACCTTTAGTGGATTTTGGGTCGTGAGAGCTTGGTATAAGAGTGTTAGGTTCATGTAGCTCTCACGAGTCATGAGCAAGTCTAGTATAGTCTTACTAACAGGTACCGAGACGTCTGTACTTATCTTTGAGAGGCTACAGGACTGTTAGGAGCACTTCCCTTCTTGATTCCTCATCGTGCGATTTGATTCCTTTAAGGCTGATGTTTTTATTCCCTTCCTACTCGAGGAGTTACAGTGATACTAGAGATGCAGAGCAGGATGTTACTTCTTGCGTGTTCAAGAAAGTTATTATTGTCTTCTTGTGGAAGGGTGTTCTGTCATCTCAGCCCGGTATCGGCATTGTCTATGGATTTGAGGTTGGGCGCTGATCGATAAGATGATTCGTGCATTGCTAGCGCACAATGTTGGTGTAATGGTAGGGTGATAATTTATGGATCGCGGCAGTGGGTGACTCGAACAGAGGATTTCTCAGTTCACGGCTTAGAGGTTCAACATTTAATTCTAGCGGAGGAAAGGTAATCGAGCTAAGAATGTTCAGGCCTTGGCGGATGGAGTGACGAGACTTGATATTTTCGAGCATGGCGGAATTCTCATTTGTGATGTGGTGTCGTCGTCCTTGTTTGAACGCATTAAGGTTCGCCATTGTTATGTTCTTCTTCAATTTGCCTTCGCGATAGGGTACTGTGGAATGGTGCCTGAGAAGCAGTTGTCGGAGATAGCAGACTGTAGCAATTTCGGAATAAAATTGGTATTTCTAATGTCGATGGCTTGAGAAAGATGGTCTTCTAGAACTGTTAGAGTTTGTAACAATTTATTAGTTTAGGTGCTATAGAGATGGAGTTTGATTTGAGGCGGCATTTGGGTAGCGAAGTATGATGAAAGACACGGTGGGATGTGTCTCTCGGTAGTTGAATTACTAGCAGGTCAAGTATGAAAAGCAGAGGTCGAGCAATTACTTAAAGAAGATTGTTTAGCCGAAGTGTGAGTGGTAGAGTAGCATATGGAATTTGTTGTAGGAAGCCACTTGTTTGAAAAAAAAAAGTTTAGAGGGATTTGGGAATATGGTGGAAAACTGACTAGGTCTATAGATTGTATTTGGGATGCTGGCTATTGTACTAGGGAACATTAAATATAGTAGAAAGGAGTTTTCTTGAAATGAAAGAGAATACAATGTGACTTCGAGTGTGGAATGTACTGTCATACTTTCACTTAATATCAATGGGGAATGAATAGACTTGTATAGCTGGTGCATGAGCACGGGCTTAGAAGGGCCTACTGATTTCGTATTAGTTGAACCCAGTGCAGCGCCATTGGAGGATATCGACACGGGAATCCACATGTAGGTTATCTCCTGTGAGCAGGTTAGTGGTTGCGTGTTTTGATGAAGTTTCTACGAAGAGTTCTACATAATATCCAGCGGGAGGTCGAACGGGCGATCATGGATGATAATTCAAAATGTTCATGAAATGTTTAACAAGAAACTACGAGAAGTTTGGCGGGTTAATTGTGCGAGATCATGGTAATTGGGGAGGAGGAATCTTGGTGGGTTCCAAGGTTAAATTATTGTAGCTTCAAGCTAAATGGGGGAGCCTCAGTGATTACGATTGGATCACGTGGTTTTCTGCTTGCGTAGTTTTGGGTTATCGGTGTATCGGTAGGTTAATATGACTAAGGAAAGAAAATATCAGTGGTAATTCAAGCAAAGGATTTGAGGAATGTGTACTATATTTTGGCCTTATCGATTCATGTTCAGGTTTTGGGAAGACTCAAAGTTTCTACTTCTAGTAGGTGTAATGTACAAGGGAAAAGAATCCAGTGAAGTGCTTCTTTGATAGGGTGTTCACGTGCTAGCAACGCACTAGATTTGGGCTTACATTTGGGACCAAGTCAGAGTGGGTGGATCTCAAAAGTGGTCCTAATAGGTTCAAGAATTTAAGTGTAGTGCCTAAGAATTTGGAATGTCTATGTTATCATTGGATATGCAGTGCAAGTATTGGAGGAAAGGAAGAAATAGCTTCAGATTCGCGGAAGGTCTTGCAGAATGGGTGTACCAGTTGGTGATGCTATGGTGCACTTAAGGATAATATGAGATGATTCATGAGTAATGAGACAGTGTGGTCTCGTGATGTAGGTTACTCGGGACGGGTGCGGATTTGGTTCTTTACGTGTTTGAATGGATCTAGTATTATTTCTAAGGCAAGTCGAGAATAAATTGGAAGAAGTTGGGTCGGTTAGTAATGGTTGAATCAGCATGATTGGGAAAGTGATCAGTTCCTTCAGCATGAAGCTATACATGTAGTTTATGGTTGTACACTTGGGCTTGAGCTCCACCACAACTTGGTTGATTTGGGAGGTATTTGATTTGAATGCTTTGTTGTGTAAATGGATTCCAGAAGATATGGCGGTTTAGATCACGACATGAGTTTTGTATTTTCTACGGTTTGAGAATTCAGATGCGTGTTGCATTGGTTCTTCTGAAATGAGCTATGTGAAAGGTTTCAAGCCAATGAAGTGTTTATTCCACTAGTAGTTCAAGGGTTATGGTGAATACGTGTATTATCGCATAGCGACATCATGGTTGCAGTGAACGGAATGGGAGTTGGAAGTTAAAGGTCAAGGTCGTGGTTCGTTGTTGATAGATATCACGAGCTTCGATGAGCAGGGGGAATTCAGATGTTCAGATTAAGCTAGACTTTTCTTTAGTGTCACCTGATAATGGTGCTCTGTGGAAGAGGCTTTGTGTATTGAATTGCGGATTTTTGATTCACCTTATAGAATTAGAATGCTTAGTGGTATGGATGTGCGGATTTTTCTACCTGAGCGGAAGGTCGTGGGAGCGTACCCCATAGAGAGATTTGTATAAGTGTGACATATTAGTCACTTGATTGTTAAATATTAAAACCGAGTATGGAGGTTATGGTAATATCGCAAATGCGAGAGTTATGCCTGAGACGCGTTCTATTCCTTGGGTTGTGGACCGTAGGAGTTTGTTATGGATTTGACGACTATTCTTATGTGTCATGAATAGGTCATGGTGGATCCTTAAAAGGTTATTAGCCTAGTATGGTATGCTTAGAATCGGCTTGAGGTCCGTTGATGGATCTAGATATGGTTGTGTGCTCTACACCAGAACGGGTGCGTTCATTCAGCATAGCATTTCTTATAGAGTAGTCTACATGCCTTAGATGTAGTTTAGTCGTCAGTTATTTCATGTAATAATCTATTGTGACATGTGGGTTGTGAGACAGCTTGATTATTCGCACATGTGTTGAGGTCTAGCGTAGCTGTGGTGTTATGTGAGCAGGATGGCTCTGGGGATGCAGATCATATATCGCACCTTAGTTGTGCTTGGGTTTCATAGCGTATGGCGCTGTCCGTCTACCCAATACTTGTATTATGCACTTGTCGTGCTTGTGGTCGATATTCGGGAATTTCGTAAGTATAAGCATTACGGCTTGATGTGTGTTTTCTTCTTGAATGTTATGTGCGGATCGGGTGGCACGCCTCCATGGGCATATTGTGTGGATCGGGTGGAATGCCTCCGCGAGTATCTTGTGTGGATCGGGTTGCACGCCGCAACATTGTCATGTTTGGATCAGGTTGCACGCCGCAACAATGTCACATTGGATCGGGTTGCACGCCGCACAGTGAGATGTTGAGCATAGTTCCTTACACTCATTTTGTGTGCCTTGTTTTCATCCCTGAGGTAGGTACATAGCACTTATTCGTTCGTTTTATTTGTTACGTGGGTTGGGTAATTCCCTGTCAGAGTTCGTTCGTCTTTATGAGTTATATTTGATTTTGTAGCTTGTTGGGGCGTTGTTGGTGTTATATGAGATTTTGGCAGTGCTTGAGATTGCTTATCGCATGAGCATCTTGTACTGGGTGAGACGAGTTTATTGGATCTGGGATTAGTGCGATCGGAGTTATGAAGGGTATATTAAAGAGCAAATATCGTTATTCAGTACAGAATGAGGTAATGGTCCTTGTCAGTAGAAGAGACTCCATGATTTTTCTATTCGGCAGGCGATTATCAGTGTCTACGAATCTCTTTCGTCGTGGTGGTATTGCGAGAATTGGATCAGGGCTTATATGTATTATGAGGTATATTACGAGCATCAGATTCGTGAAATTGCAGTTATTATTGTTAGAGGATGTTATTATGGTCATGTGAATCATGTGGTGCATGGTGTGAATCCAGCAAAGGTATACGATCATGTTTTGGTATAGTGTATAGTGATTGATACGGTGTTCGTATGTTAGAATTAGGTCTTTTAGAGAAATTCGGAGGTTGGAACTTGGTTCTAAGGCTTATTAACTAAATAAAAGGGAGAACCTTCAGTCCGGCTTAAGCTAATAAACTCAATTGGGTTGTGACAAGACGGGCAGGTGCACAAGGTGTTAGGCAGTGATTTTGGGCAACTCCAGAGCAGTTCTTAGCACATTCGAGGACGGACGTATGTCTAAGTGGGGGAGAATGTAATGACCCAACCGGTTTGAGGCCTTGAATAGCTTCACTTCAGGTATTATGACTTGTACGTGTGGTCGTAATTTAATTTCGGGAAGTTCGGAGTTGATTCGAACAGAAAATTCTCATTTCGGAAGCTTTTAGTTGGAAGAGTCGACCAAGATTTGACTTTTGAGCAAACAACCTCAAAATCGGTATTTGAAGGTTGCAATAGGTTCGAATGATAATTTCGGACTTGGGCGTATGTTCGAGTTGAGTATAGGGCCTCCCGGAAGCATTTCGGTGCCTATTATGGAAAAGTTGGCATTTTGGAAGAATTTTATAAATTTGGATTGAAGTGTATTTTAATGTTATCGATGTCCATTTCGGATTTCGAGCCTCGAAATAGCTCTGTATGATAATTCTGGTCTTAGGAGCGCGTCCGGATGTGGATTTGGAGGTCCGTAGGTCATTTCGGAGTCATTTGACGAAAGTTGGAAATTTGAAGAATTTGGGGAGTTTGACCGAGAGTGGAATTTTTGATATCGGGTTTAGATTTCGATTATGAAAATTGGAGTAGGTCCATAATGTCAAATGTGTCTTGTGCAAAATTTGAGGTCAATCGGACGTGATTTGATAGATTCTGGCATCGGATGTGGAAGTTAGATGTTCAATAGTTCATTAGGTTTGAATTGATGCGTAATTTGTAGATTTGATGTTGTTTGATGTGATTTAAGGTCTCAATCAAGTTTGTGTCATGTTATGGAGCTGGTTGGTGCGATTGGACGGGGTCTCGGGGGCGTCGGGTATGTTTCGGGGTGGGGGGGAGGGGGTNGGATTCCGATTACAAAAATTGAAGTAGGTCCATAATGTCAAATGTGTCTTGTGTGCAAAATTTGAGGTCAATCGGACGTGATTTGATAGATTCCGGCATCGGATGTGGAAGTTAGAAGTTCAATAGTTCATTAGGCTTGAATTGATGCGTAATTTGTAGATTTGATGTTGTTTGATGTGATTTAAGGTCTCGAGCAAGTTTGGGTCATGTTATGGAACTGTTTGGTGCGATTGGACGGGGTCTCAGGGGCGTCGGATGTGTTTTGGAGGGGGGGGGGGGNGGTGGGGGGGAGGGGGTTCGTGGCCAGTTTTGGTTGAGTTGTTGTTGTTGGTTTGCTAGTGGTTGGACTGGGCCATTTTTTTCTCTGCATTCGCGACCGGGCACACGCGTTCACGAAGGGCTGGCTGGCAAAGCTTCGCGTTGGCAGGCTGTGTCATGCGTTCGCAAAGAGGAAACTGGGGAGGGGGAAGCAGGTTGTGCTTCGCGAACACATGGGATTTTCCGCGTTCGCGAAGAAGGAATACTGGGCCTGAGTTTTCTGAACTTCGCGAACATGTGGGCAGTGTCGCGTTCGGGGTGAGGGTCGCTTGGTCAGTGTATAAGTTGCAAGAAACGGGTTTTGGCTCATTTTATCTCCAATCTTCCGCTGGAGCCGAACTTAGGGCAATTTTTGAAGGAGCTTTTTTCGTCATCCTCCACTAGGTAAGTTATTCCTTCACATATTAAGTTAAATACATGAATTATATATAGATTTGAACATGAAAAATTGGTGGAAATTATGGGATTTTGACGAAAACCTAGAAATTGTTTTATTTTTAGATTTTGACCACGAAATTGGGCATGGAATAGGGAATAATTCATATATTTGAGTTCGTAGCATTATGGGTAAAGGTTATCTTTAAAAAAATCGAAATCAGGGTACGTGGGCCCGAGGATCGACTTTATTGACTTTTCGAGCGGACTTGGGAATCATTATAAAATTTTAAATTGTAACCATTGGAGTATATTTTAATTAGTTTGCATATTGTTTGACTAGTTTTGGAGGAAGGGCATCAGTTTGATTTGTTAGAGAGGCTTTGGAGCCGGTTACGGAACTTCGGGACAAAGTAAGTCTCCTGTCTAACTCTGTGAGAGGGAAACAACCCCCTAGGTGTGCTTCGTACATACGAGATGACGAGAGTCCATACGTAGCTAAAGCATGTTTATGTCTGGGTAGACTTAGGACCTTATCATGTAATAGATGAATTATTTGAATTTATTCTGCTGGCGTAATTAATTAACATTATAACGGAAATTGATTTAGAAATAAATGTATCAGGCAAGCTTTTTCACCTTGAGTTGTTGCTAAGGTATTTGATAAATGTATAGAGGTGTACCTATTATTGTGCTCATGCACTATATTGTAAACACTTGTCTTTTAGTCCGGTAACTTCCTTCCTTTCTTGTGGAGCGGGCCGAACACCTCGGAAATATATAGATGCATCTATGGTTCGTGTCGCACGACCCTCTGCAGTGTACACATTATTCTGGATCGGACTGAACGACCTTGGCAGAATCGTGTTTTATATCGCTAGTAGTTCGAATATTCACAAGATAAACCTTTCACAGATGCTCGGTATTTTATGGCATTTCATATTTATTTGGTATTGACACTTGGCGTTTTCTGAGATACTAAGGTAGAATACAAGATCAAGAAATTTATGCCTAAAAGGAATAATTGGAACATTATGATATTACAGATTTACTCCACTATTGTTGTGCACTTCAGACATGTTATGAGTTTATCATCTATTTATTTGGACTTCTAGTAAGTGTCGATATCGACTCCTCGTCACTACTTCTTCGGGGTTAGGCTAGATACTTACTGGGTACGCATTGATTTACGTACTCATGATGCACTTGCTTCACTTATTGTGCAGGTATACATATATATTTCTGGTGGTCCTCTAGGTGCAGAGATGCGGCTGTTATGGGGAATTTACGGTAAGCTGCACTTCCTTGATACGATCTGCAGCATACAAAGTCTCCTTTAGAGTTATTTATATTCCCCGTCTGATGTTTATCTACGTCAATACCACACAAGAGGGGGGGTGATTTGTGTGGTGTCCAATTTTTGCGTGCACTGGATAGAAGGACCTGGTTCTTCTATGTGTTTCAACTCCTACTGTTGCGGTATAATAAATGTAGAAACGTAAAGAACACAGAGATTTTTGCGTGGAAAACACCTGGCTCAAAAGGTGAAAAACTCATTAGGATTTTCTCCAAACACTTCACTACAACAATGAGCCAAACAGCATTTACAAAATAAACTCTTTTGTAAACCTAAGGACTACCTCTAATCCCTTTGTGGCAAACTAGCCTCTAGCTATTTGCGACAAATTTCAAGTTAGCTATAACTTGAACACTCAGTACCTATTACAATTGCTTCTAGATAAAGCTGAAAGGTACACTTTGTAATCGCCTACTACAAATAAACTAGACTAAAAGAAAACAAATGGAACTGGTTCTTCTAGCTAGTTCAAGTAGCTCTGAATTCGCACTCTCCAATTTGGCTCGAACTGCTTGCAAAATTTCTTCACGAATTTGGCTCTCAATTCTTGATAAATTTCTGATTTTGTGCGTTTCTCTACAATAAGAACATTCTGCAATATATATATATAGGATTTAGTAGATAAGGGATTAGTTAGAATCCTAATGCTACTCTTCCTTGGTGAAGAGTTCTAGTCAAACTCAACTCCTAAATCCTTCCTTATCTTGGATTCTGTTCTTATTGAATAAGGAGTCATTCTCCAATTTCGTTTTTGAAATCTTTTCGATCAGAAGATATCTCAATTTCACCAGAATACGTTTATCTCCTGCATGTGCATTTCATGTGCCTTTGAATCTGCTCGTTTATGTCACCTATGATGGACATGGTTCATCTCGGAGTTCCTTTGTCAATCTTCAAAACTATTTCCTTTCTTGGGCCAACAAATTCCCCCTTTTTGATGATGACAAACTTTATGCATCATGACTGTTTCAGCTTAGTCCAACAGTGACACATATTAGAGAATTAAGAATTTATCATAAATAACCAGGTTCATTAGGTTATAAATATCACATGTTCAGAGCACAACCTATCTTCCCCCTTTTGGCATCATCGAAAAGTTGCAAAAAAAATTATGTGAATCCTAGATTTGTAACAGTTACTCATGCCCATTTGGGCAACTGCATATGCAATCATGGATTAATCATCAATAATCAACTAAGAATTCAAACTATCAAAAAATAGAGATACTGAATCAGAGAAAAAAGCATCAGATTTCTTGATAAAGCGAATACGATTCTGCCACAATCCACAAAATAAAACAAAAATAGTTAAAACATGAGCAACAAAGAAAAATTCTGAATATGGGTCACTGAAAGTTCTAGGCAGCTAAGAAATTAAGGCTTGGAAGACTTGCAGATCTGCTTGGTTTAGCCAAGATAGATGGTTCAGCAGACTTAGAAATAGATGAAGACTTCTTTGAGGAAGTCTTGGCTTTCTTGGGCTTAGGGGTCTGAACCTCTACCTCTTCCACTTTTTTACTTTGATGGACCAGGTCCATCACATCCACGTCAACAGCCTCAGTAGGCTCAACAACCTTTTCTTTCCTTTTTCCACTCTTTTCTTCTTACTCTCCTCTAAAGCTCTCTTCAACTCGTCCTCACTCTGCTTTAACTTGCTCCTTGTAGTTCTTCCTCTTGGAAGAGAAATATTAGAAGTCTCAGAAGGAGCAACTTTTCTTTTCTTACTTTCTCTTGTTTTCCAGACGTTTGAGCTTTAGGAGTGTTTTTCTTCTTTGGATTGTAATTATCGCCTAACGTTTTCAGCAGATCCGCCAGGGTTTCCTCAGTAGATGAACCAGGTTCATCTGTGTGCTTTCCTAGATTTACTAACCCTTCTGCATCTTCTCTTGATTCACTTCCCCCTGCGTTCTTGCTACTTTCTTCCTCCTTTTTTGGCTCAGCACCACAGATAGCCATTTTTACATATTCTTGCCATATTCCCCTCTCTTCACTCCTTACTCTCTCTCTCTCCTTTTCTTTTTCTATTTTATTTTTACCTCCTCTCCTTCTTGTCTCAGGCATATTCACATCTACCACAGACCCAACCAGTATGAACCTATTTTCAAAGTTTTTAGCGACCTCAAAAATGACCTCAGAAGAAGGTTGTGGTACAGAAGTTATCTGTTCAGAATCGGAAGACCCAGTTTCTTCCCCCTCAGTCGCCGACTTGAAAGAGTCATCGAAAATTTGAGAATGGTTCTGTAAGGGAGGGGATGGCTTAAATGACCTTTTAGTTTTGAATTGATGGATAAGGCTTCCCTAGAATCTAGGTATTTTAATTTGGCGAGGATTCTTGTTGAAACGGAACTGGTTCAAAGTCAAATGGATAGGCATTGGAAAGATTTTGAGTTTGGGCAGAGTTCTGCTCATGATTTAATTATTAGTATTTCAAAGTGTGCAGAGTGTAGAACACATACCTCGCCTTTCAGATGAACCAGCACGATGAATTGGGTTCATCATTTCAGAATCCTCTTGATCAAGCCTCAATTTGCAAAGATAAAAAAAATTCACTAGTGATCAGTGAGTCATATCAAAATATGGCATAAGGGTATACTTTTTACATGAGACTGAGCAATTGTTAATCTGATTATTTACACACATTCCTGATTTTCTAGCTAATTTTTTTCAATTTTCCTTCCTTTTTTTTCATGTAGATTCTGAACTGGTCCAATCGGGTGATCTTAATCATCCCTAATAGTAACTTGTTCCTTTCAAAATGCTCTCTACTCAGTGCTTTTGTAAAAATATCTGCATGGTTTCACAACCATTTGGTTACTCCTTGAAGTTCTTTCAATGCCTTGTTGATGTGGAACAAGATCGGGCACAAGTTCCAGTGAGGTTTGGGAATTAGTTTGTTCAGTTCCCCCTGTCATTTTTCCCAAGATGGATGAACCTGTTCCATCACCTGTACCTTCCTCTAGTGTTACTCCAGTTTGGATTGAGTTTCTGACCAGCCCAATTTCTTCATCATCTTGTTCTTTACCAACCCCCAATGATTTCACCTTTCATTCCATTTCCAAAGGAGACATTTCCTCATTTGAGGTCCTCAAGTGAAAGGAACTAGTCCTTGTTGCCAGTCATGTGTTTTGAGCAGCCATTATCCATGTACCATATTTGGCTACTACCTTTCACTTGAGCCTCTGGTTCTTCACATGATTCCTCATCTGATTCACCCATTTCCATAAGCGCTTGTTCATCTCCATCTTCTGATTCTTCGTCTGAGCTTTCTCCCCAAGCAGCAACCATGCTTTCGTTGTGTTTTTCTTAGGATGAACCAGTTCCTTCTTCTGGTTTCTTCGCTCAGATCTTTCCCTTTTCCATTCCACTTCCCACTGAGGAAAATTCTTGATGTGATGATCAATTTTTCCACATTTGTAGCATCCCTCGTTGATGGGCTTTTCTGGAGCCTTTTCCTTGTTATAGTTTCCACCTCTTGAGATGCCCTTTTTTCTAATGAGAAAGTTTCTGAATTCCTTGGTGATCATGGCCATCTCATCTTCTTCCAGATCTGCTCCCTCAGTGATTCTCAATGCCAGACTTCTTTACTTCTTGGGAGCATCCATCTTCATTGTTTGCCTTCTAAGTTCATAGGCAGTGAGATTTCCAATTAGCTCATCCATTCTTCGAGTTGTCATGTTCTTGGATTCCTGAATTGCAGTAATCTTACTTTCCCAAGATATTGGCAGAACCCTTGTCAAAATCTTCTCAACCTTGTCTTCTTCAAGAATCGTCCTTCCAAAAGATTTTAGTTCATTTGTCAGAGTATTAAACCTTGTATACATCTCTTGGATGGTCTCTCCTTCCTTCATAGAGAAATTCTCATATTGAGAATATAGTAATGTACCTATGGATCTTTTCACCGGAGTAGTTCCTTCATGAGCCACTTGTAGAGTATCCCAAATTTCTTTGGCAGTGGTACAACTTTGAATTCCGCTATACCCGTCTGGACCGAGTCCACACACAAGCCACTTCTTGGCCTTGGCATTTTTCTCCCACTTTCTCAAATCCTCAGCGGTGTAGTCAGCTCTAGTCTTTGGTACATCTACACCTTCAACAGTCTTGTTCATGGTGGCCAAGGGACCATCAGTAACTATGTCCCACAGCTCATAGTCTTCACCAATTAGGTGATCCTTCATCCTGTTCTTTCATCAAGAGTAGTACTGGCCAATGAAGAGTGGTGGTCTAACAGTTGATTGTCCTTCCCAGTTTCCAAGTGGTGCACTCATCTTGATCTTCTCCTAAGGTGTTAGCCTCTTTAAGGATAACCTGCTCTGATACCAATTGATGTTTATCTACGTCAATACCAGACAAGAGGGGGGTGGGGTGATTTGTGTGGTGTCCAATTTTCGCGTGCACTGGATAGAAGGACCTGGTTCTTCTATGTGTTTCAACTCCTACTGTTGCGGAATAATAAATGCAAAAAAGTAAAGAACACAGAGATTTTTACGTGGAAAACACCTGGCTCAAAAGGTGAAAAACCACAACCTACTACTCAGTAGGATTTTCTCCAAACGCTTCACTACAACAATGATCCAAACATCATTTACAAAATAAACTCTTTTGTAAACCTAAGGACTACCTCTAATCCCTTTGTGGCAAACTAGCTTCTAGCTATTTGCGACAAACTTCAAGTTAGCTATAACTTGAACGCTCAGTACCTACTACAATTGCTTCTAGATAAAGCCGAAAGGTACACGTTGTAATCACCTACTACAAATAAATTAGACTAAAAGACAACGGATGGAACTGGTTCTTCCAGCTGGTTCAAGTAGCTCCAGATTCGCACTCTCCAATTTGGCTCGAACTGCTTGCAAACTTTCTTCACGAATTTTGCTCTCAATTCTTGATAAATTTCTGCTTTTGTGCGTCTCTCTACAATAAGAACATTCTGCAATATATATAGGATTTAGTAGATAAGAAATTAACTAGAATCCTAATGCTACTCTTCCTTGGTGAAAGAGTTCTAGTCAAACTCAACTCCTAAATCCTTCCTTATCTTAGATTCTGTTCTTATTGAATAGGGAGTCCTTCTCCAATTTCGTTTTTGAAATCTTTTCGATCAGAAGATATCTCAATTTCACAAGAATACGTTTATCTCCTGCATGTGCATTTCATGTGCCTTTGAATCTGCTCGTTTATGTCACCTGTGATGGACCTGGTTCATCTTGGAGTTCCTTTGTCAATCTTCAAAACTATTTCCTTTCTTGGGCCAACACCGTCTAACTTGTATTTCAAACGGATGTTGTATTATTGTTGTACTGTTAATAGATGCTCATGTACTTGTGACACCGGATTTTGGGGGTTCTTACTGGTTGTTCATCATTGTAGTTCGAGTAAATATTATCATTTACGCTGTAAATTCTATTCTCATACTATTTAATTAATAAAAATTATGATTTAAAATACTAAAATGAGTAATTAAGTTAACCATTCATCGTTGGCTTGCCTGACAACGGTGTTAGACACCATCATAACCTTTAGTGAATTTTGAATTCTGACAATATTATAAAATTAAAAACTTCTTCCTAATCTATATGGAATTATATTATCGATCTCAAGTGTACTCCTTATTGCTGAAGTTACATTGGCGCCATACCAAATTATATATGAATAAAAATACTTTTAACTACCTCTGACCAATAGACAACGGATTTACATACTTGTGTTGTATCAATATCAATTTCTTTACAAAGATTCTTTCTTCATGTATATACTCCATTCGCTCTACTTTAATTGAATTTAGGCCTTTTTTGTGATCTGTAATATTTTATTTTTTCAGATATCAAGAAGAAATTAACTTCTTTTTTTTTCAAAGTTTTCCTTGGAGTAAAAAAACTTATGGATATTTGTTTTATTTTCAATGACAAATTAAGGTTAGTATGGTCAATTTTATTGTTAATTAATGCTAAAAGATGGATTCCTTAATATGTGTGAAAATAGTAAAAAATTAATTAAAGTTGACTGGAAGAGTAATTTTGTAATAAATTTAATTTCTTGGTCGGTCACATAAATAACTGACTGAAGTTTCACGTGCAACGCACATACGTAGAGATTAGTCATTATAAAAGCTCGAATCCCGAATCCAAAAATAAATAATTTTTTAAATTATTATTCAATAACTCAAATATATTATTTAATAATATTTACGTAATTTTTAAAAATTATATACTCATTAACATTGGGACACACATAAAGAGCGTACCCTAAAGCTAGTTAGCTATAAAAAATTCCAGCAATGTAATTTTTAATTTTGGACTTTAGTTTATCCAACAATATTTAAATTTGTAATTGTATGAATATCACTCGCATTCACCATCTGCCATCAATTTTTATTATTTTATAAGTTTGGAAGGAAAACCAAAGAAAAAAGGGAATTCGCTTTTGGACGGATGAGTTTTTATTAGTCGGGTGTAATCACACAACTTGACATATTTGTTTGACCAAATAATTACTTAATTAGTTGAGAATTTGGAGTAATTGGGAGTGAATAATTACACTCTCCATTTGGAGTAAAGAATTGAGTGTAATTACCTCATGTAATCACAATGCAACCTTTCAAATTCTTTTTTACTTTCAAATATATTTTTCATATGAGGAAACAAATAAGACAGATTTTTCATCATGTAATCCTACGTTGTCCTGTTGCATATATAATTAGTTTTTTGCTAGCTGATTCATTAATTTCATTTGGGAATTAATTCATTAAACACACGTTGTTAGTTATCTATCTATCTATACTATATTAAAAGCACGAAGATTCTTAGCAAAATATCGTTCGTCTTTTTTACTCTTTGAAAATAGAGTTTATATTGGATAAAATCATAATTTAGATTACCTTCCTACTATTTTAGGATTTTAAAATTAATTGTCATTAATATACTTGGCCTAATATTAGGAGCTTCCTTAAATTTAAATTTCTCTTTGTTAGGCAGTAAAATAAAACCTTTAAATGTTAGATGTTCATACACAAAATAACCAGATAATACGATTCTTTAATAGATATGTATTTTCTTTTGTTGTTTATGTTATGAACTCTAAGAATGTTTTCTTTTTTATCTTTTCTTATTTTGTAAGAAATTTTACGAATATTTTTTTAAGGAATTACTATTGTATTTAGGAAACAATTGACTAAATGTACAATAAAAAGTAAATTACATTACGTTCCTCCAATTCGATGTCATCGAAGATACATTTTATTTAAAACAAGTGACTAAACATAGAATATGAAGTAGTTACAATTCTTTGTTTAGTTAGTTAAATATTAATAACCTTCTTCATATTCAGTCATTCAGAGATTTAAATTTTTCTTTAATTTTTATTTTACGTCGCACATATATTACTTCATATTTTGAGAAAATATATACGCGCTTTGTAGGGTATACACAATGTGCGTAACCTAAGACTAGTTAGTTATAAAGAAGTGAGTGCCTTCTAGCTTCTTCCCATGGATCGTAATCCTTCAATGGACCAGCCATACTTTATACAACTTCTCCAAATTTTGTTCCTTTCATTATAATTGCTACAATAACCTTCATTAATAGACCAAATGAGCTTATCTTATTCGTTGTTGAAATTTGACATACATTGTTATTATTAAATTATGCTATATTTTTATTGTTCTCTTTCAAGTTATAAAATTATTTATATGGAGAATACCAATTAGTTTATTATGATATTATGTTCCATTTTATAATTATTTAGTAATTTTCTACAAAAAATATGTATTGAATACATAATAATAATAAAATATTTAATATTTGTTATTACATAAGTATTTTTCACAGTACAATTTTTTTACATGTTAATATGAAAAATATTATTTAACTATGTAATTGTACTAGTACAACCAAATATGACACTATAATTACATCACAACAAATAAACAAGTCATTGTAATTACTATATAGTGTAATTATCAGACTGAGTAATTACTACCCTAGTAATTTCACAGTCAAGTAATTACACATGGCTTTTCAAACAGACTCTAAAAATATTAATATATATTTTTGTCCATGAATGGTGTACATCAAACTACACAACATTTAAATAAAAAAACTATTAATAGAACTATAATTTTATAAATCAAAATTAAAAAAAAAAATAACATTAGAAATCTACTAATAAAAATAAGCATAAAATCAAAGGAAAAAGAGAGTTGAGAGAATTTATAGTTTGTAGGGAGCTTTTTGAATAAATTTGTAGAGGTTGACTTTTAAATAATAAAATTTATTTAAGAAATGACTTTTAAGATTATCTATTTATGTGTACATAAATTTTAAGTTTTAAGAGTTATTTTATGGGATTGTTACACAACTAGCCGACTAGATTCCATATTTACTTTTTCTAGCATGTATACATAGATTTACATAAATTATATATCAATTATACATATATTATACATCCGCCAGCTGTTTTTAGTTTAAGAAATTAAATGAACAGTTATTTAGATTAATTCTTCTTATTTTATTAGAAAAGTTTTTAAATTGAAAAAGAATCAAAATAGACCACACATATGTGTGGTCTTTGTTTTCAAATTGAGAAAGGATTTGTCTAGTCGCTATTAGGTTTAGACTAAACAACCGTTTTAAACAATACATGCATGTCTCTTGTAACGACAAGATTGGTCGTTTTGAGCTCTAGCATGTCGTTCGATGGTTTGGAACTTCGAGTAGTTTCACTTAATGTATTATGACTTGTACATATGGTCGGAATTGGATTTCGAGAAGTTCAGAGTGGATTTGGATGAAAATTTCTAATTTCGGAAGTTTTAAGTTGGAAGAATTAACTAAGGTTTGACTTTTGAGAAAACGGCCTCAGAATCGAGATTTAAAGGTTCCAATAGGTTTGTATGATGATTTTAGACTTAGGCGTATGTTGGGGTTGAGAATCGGACGGCCCTGGAGCATTTCAGCACCTATTATGGAAAGTTGGCATGTTTGGAGGAATTTCATAAATTTTGGTTGAAGTGTACTTTAATGTTATTAATGTTCGTTTGGGATTCCGAGCCTGGGAATAGCTCCACGTGGTGATTCTGGTCTTAGGAGTGCGTCCGGATGTGGATTTGGAGATCTGTAGGTCATTTCGGAGTCATTTGGCGAAAGTTGGAAATTGATGTTATTTGGAAAGTTTGACCGGGAATTGACTTTTAAATATCGGGGTCGGATTCTGATTCCGGAAGTGAGAGTAGGTCGGTAATGTCAATTGTGACTTCCGTGCAAAGTTTGAGGTCAATCGGACTTGATTTGTTAGGTTTCGGTGTCAAATGTAGAAGTTTAAAGTTCTAAAGTTCACTAAGCTTGCATTGGGGTGCGATTCCTGTTTTTAGCATTGTTTGATGTGATTTGAAGGCTCGACGAAGCCTGTATTGATTTTTAGGACTTATTGGTGGATTTGTTCGAGGTCCCGGGGGCCTCGGGGTGATTTCGGTTGGTTAACGAATCAAGTTTAGGCCTGGAAGAAAGGCTGAGGCAGCTGGTATCTCGTGCAATCGCACCTGCGCGAAAAGAGATACAAGTGCGAGCCCAAAGGTGCGGTGTTGTGGCTGCAGAAGCGGCTATTATACTGAGTTGGGGTGGCCGCAGATGCAAGGAAATTTCCGCATCTGCGAGCCCGCAGATGCGAAGGGCACTCCGCAGAAGCGCAAATACGAGAGGGGCAGTTGGGTCGCAAAAGAAGAAGATATCCACACGTGCAGAAGCACAGGTGCATGTGATGGACCGCAGAAGCGGTCTCACGGTAGCGGAAACGGTCTGTAGAAGAGGATTTGCACGACTTGAAGGGGACCGCACCTGCGATGGATTTTTTCGCAGGTGCGGAAAGTTGGCTGGGTAAATTATTTAAAATCGAGGTTTTGCTTAGTTCACTCATTCTCTCTTGGTTTGGGCGATTTTTGAGGAGCTTCACGTGGAGGAATTTATCATCTATGGCAAGGTAAGTTATTCCCACCTATTGTAAGTTAAATACATGGATTCTATAAGGATTTAAGCATGAGAATTTGTAGAAATTGGGATTTTGGTAGAAAACCTAGAAATTGGTATTTTTGGATTTTGACCACGATTTTGGAAATGAAATTAAGAATAAATTATATATTTGAGTTCGTGGTGTTTGGGTAATATTTATCTTTGAAATCCGGATACGTGGGTCCAAGGGTGACTTTATCGACTTTTCAAGCAGAGTTGGAAATTTGTTATAAATTGATTCATTATGAGTATTAGAGTATATTTATGGATTTGCACATTTATTGGCTACTTTTGGAGAGACAGACGTCAATTAGAGAGGCCTTGGAGACGGTTATGGAACTTCGGAGCGAGGTAAGTCTCATGTCTAACTCTGTGAGGAGGAAACTACCCTTAGGTGATGTATTTGATAGGTGATACTTATTGCGTGGACTACGTACGCACGAGGTGACGAGAGTCTGTATGTAGCTAGATTCATGTTATTGTCCGAGTAGACTAAGGTTCACACCATGTTGTACTTGTATTATAAGGGGTTATCTTTGCTCATTTAATTCCTTTATTTCGCATTACGACTTGAGAATAGACGTGCGTAGTGTGATAGATTTGCTATTGTAGATATTTGACTAGTTTCATGATTAGCCGCAGAATAATTGTGTTCCTCTTACGGATCTCTCCCGCGCTATGCGTTTTCTTCGAAAGGTTTTTAAAAAAAATTACAACTCAAAAGTTTATTCCTGAGTGGAGTTAGGGACCTGTTAAAGCTTCTTATTCTAATGGGATCGGGTTGTTCGCCTCAGCACTATAATAGATGCATCTATGGTTTGTGCCGTTCGACCCTCGGCAGTGCATAGATTATGATGGGATCGGGCTGTACGCCTCGGTATTTCTATAATACTCTCAAGGAATCGTGCGTAGTATTAGACAAGAAGTTAGTGTATCTATGAGTCTTCCTGATTTGAATAATGGAGACCTATCTTGTGAGGTCCATTATATATATATATATATATATATATATATATATATATATATATATATATATATATATATATATATATATATATATATATATGCTCCGGTAGAGGAGGCAATTGCTAATTGAGAGCTTGAGCCTATTGTAGAGAGGAGCGTTGTATCATGTATTTACCCTTGTTTATTTCGTTTGTTCCCTCTGCCCCATATTTGTTTACTTCTTATTATAACTCTCTTATTGGACCACTAGTAAGTGTCGTGTCGACCCTTCGTCACTACTTCTTTGGGGTTAGGCTACATAGTTACTGGATACCTGTTGATTTAGGTACTCATGCTACACTTGATGTACATTTTTGTGCAGGAACATATATGTCTGGTGGTCTTTTGGGGCGCTGAGGTGCGGATGTTGCAAGGACTTACTGTGAGCTGCATTTCATATTAGGATCCGCAGCCTGCAGAGTCTCTATCAGAGTTATTTATATTCTCCTATTTGATTTGTATTCCAGACAGATATCGTATTTTATTACATTTCTTAATTAATGCTCATGCTCTTGTGACACCGGGTTTCGGGGGTTCCTAAGGGTGGTTCACTGTTATAATTTGCGTAAATATCATCATTTACCATGTAAGTTCTATTGCATACAATTTAATTAAATGAAATTTTTTATTTCATAATACAACAATGAATAATTAGGTTAATCATTCACCGTTGGCTTACCTGACATTGGTGTTAGGTCCATCACGACCTTTAGTGGATTTTGGATCGTGACATCTCCTACGTCAAAAAGAGTAATTTTATTTACGTATATTCTTAACATTATGAAAAAGGAAAAAGTGGAGTTGTAAAAGGAAAAAGAAGGGAAGTGGAAATAAAATTCAGACCATCTGCTCTGAAGTTCACGTACAAACTTAAGATTGAAGTTAGATTTTGCTAGAACCCGAGTCTGAGTTTGAAACTTCGATTTTATATTCATACCTAATAGTCTGAAGTTGATTCAGAGACGGTTAAACTTGAAATATTGTAAATTTTAATTATTCTTTAAATATGGATCCGAAAAACGTCTGTTTCTGCACTTCCCCCATCACTCGTCAGAAAATATCTAGAATAAAGAGTTTCACAACTTTATTGTAAACAGACTCAAATGTGCTTAATGGTGCTGGCGTAAATTGTAATGATTATGTTAGTGTATGAAGTGAAGTTGTTAAGCTATGATTTATGTAATATTTAACTTTCTTTAGGATAAATTTACTATTATACTATGGCAATGTAACAGAATCATTGAAATGAAGAAAATGATTTCTCTCTTATATTTACAATGTAAAATACAAGTATTTATATACACTTGGCTAACCATGATTTACTCTAACTAACAAGTAACTATAATTAAGCTATCAACTAACTACAACTAACCATAGTGGAGTAAGCCTACTAGCTAAGTACCATGTGTACTAGCACTATCGTCTACACCCCCCCCCCCCTCAAGCTAGGGGAAATGAAGATGTTCTTCATTCCTAGCTTGGAAAGCAAATGATGATGTTGCAGGCGAGAAAGATTCTTGGTAAGAACATCGGCAGGTTGTTCAGCAGAGGCTAGATAGACAGTCTTGACCAAACCTTGCTGGATCTTCTCGCGAATGAAGTGGCAGTCGGTATCAATATGTTTTGTTCGTTCGTGAAAAACTGGATTGGCAGCAATCTGGATAGCAGATTTGCTATCACAGTGAAGAGGCACAGGTAGATGAAGTTGAACATTGAGTTCTTTGAACAACCCAATAAGCCAAGTAATCTCAGCGACAGTGGATGCCATACTCTTGTACTCTGCTTCAGCAGAGCTTCTGGAGATTGTAGATTGTTTCTTCGACTTCCAGGATATGAGAAAATCACCATACATGACAAGATACCCGGTGATGGATCGTCTAGTGGTGAGGCATGAGGCCCAATATGCATCACAAAATGCATGTAGCTGGGTTGCACTAGAAGCAGAAAAAAGGATACCCAAGCCAGGAGCAAACTTGATGTATCTGACCACACGACTAACAGTCTCCATGTGAGAAACTTTGGGAGCATGCATGAATTGACTAAGAGATTGGACTGCAAAAGAGATGTCAGGCCGACTAATGGTCAAGTATAGTAAGCGACCAATCAGTCATTGATAGACACCAGGGTCAGCAAGCAATGGATCATCAGTTGCTCCAACATGTTGATAAAAAACAGCTGAAGTAAGCTTCAGATTAGGTTCCAATGGAGTAGCTAAAGGCTTAGAACCAGTTAATCCCAAATCAGAGAGGATCTCCAAAGCATATTTGCGTTGATGCATTAATATGCCCTCCTTACTTCTAGCAAATTCCAGCCCAAGAAAATATCTAAGCTCACCAAGATCTTTAATCTTGAAGTTATGTTGCAGAATATCTTTAGTTTCCTGGATAAGGTCAGAGTCATTGCCTGTGATCAAGAGATCGTCCACATAGATCAATGATAACTATTTTGTCTGACACCTTCTTAGTAAGCAAAGAATAATCCAGATGACTCTGAGTAAAACCAAAGATACTAAGGCAGTAGTTAATTTGATGTTCCATTGACGAGAGGCTTGCTTAAGTCCATAGAGAGACTTGGGCAACCTACAAACATGTTGCTCCCCATGAGATTGTGTGAAGCCAGGAGGTAATTGCATATACACTTCCTCAGTTAAATCACCCTGCAGGAAGGCATTAAACACATCCATCTGATAAATTTTCCACTTGTGAACTGCTGCTAAAGACATAACTGCTCTCACTGTCACCATTTTCACTACAGGTGAAAAGGTTTCCTGATAGTCAATTCCCTCCTTTTGACTATAACCTTTTGCAACAAGCCGGGCTTTGAACCTTTCAATATCACCTGAAGCTTTACACTTTATCTTGTACACCCATTTACATCCAATTGCTTTCTTCCCAGGAGGGAGAGGCATGATGGACCAAGTACAATTGTCTTCCAATTCATGTATCTCTGCTTTCATAACATCAACCCACCTTGGGTCCTTAGCAGCTTCAGAATAGGTTCTTGGTTCCACTTCAGTGGATAGCTTGGAAACAAGACTTCGATAAGTAGGTGCAAGAGCACTGTAATTCAATACAGAATTGAGAAGATATAAACAAGTGTTGGCAGTCTTCTTTCCTTTGCCTGGTTGAACATAATCCTGAAGCCAAACTGGAGTTTTACTAGGTCTGCCTGACTTTCTTAATGGTTTTGAAGGAAGTATCTGAGGTTTAGAACAAGAAGGAATCTCCAATGCAACAGAAACTTCTGAGATGGTAGGAGGAGGTGAGGCCGACAATGTAGGAGCAGCAGGAACTTCTGATGCAGCAGAAGCCTCTAAAGCAATAAGAGAAGCTGGTGTTGATACTGTAGGAGAGATATATTCAGATGGAGTATGTTGTCTAAGTTCTTCATAGGAAGGAAATCCAGAAGAAGGCTGAGGAAACATTGGTGCTACAGTGGCCATGTGTTGCTGGAAAGGAAATACTCTTTCATTAGAAACCACATCTCTGCTTACAAATATGGACTTATTGTCCATGTCATACAACTTATATCCTTTCTGAGTGGAAGCATAGCCTAGCAACACTGATTTGATTGCTCTAGAACCAAACTTGTCTTTCCTGACTAAGTTGGTGGCGTAACATAAACTGCCAATGACTCTCATATGTGACAAATTAGGTGATTTGTTATATAGCAGCTCAAAAGGAGATTTATTGCCTAGAACTGATGATGGAACTCTATTAATCACATAGACTGCTGATTCTATACAGTCTCCCCAGAATCTAAGAGGCAAATGCCCTTGAAATATGATAGCCCGAGCAGTTTCTAGGATATGTCTATGCCTTCTTTCTACTACCCCATCCTGTTGTGGGGTATATGGACAAGAACTCTGATACAGGATACCATATTGTTTAAACAGTGTGTTGCAATGGCTATTAATGAATTCCGAGCCATTCTCTGATCTGAAACTCTTTATCCTCTTGTCAAATTAGTTCATGACCATTACTATAAAATCTTTCAATATAGTAATCACATCATACTTAAGTTGTAACATAAAGATCCAAGTCCACCTAGAAAAATCATCAACCATTGTTAGAAAATATCTCATTCCATTATAAGTGGGCACCTTGTATGGTCCTCATACATCTATATGAACCAAATGAAAAGAGTCATGTGTCTTAGTACAACTAACTGGAAAGGGAACTCTTGTTTGTCTAGCTAAAGGGCAAATATCACAATGATTTATTGTAAAACTAGAATTTTTTCTAAAACCATTAATCTTCTTGATTACTGCCATAGGCACATGCCCTAATCTCTTGTGCCAAATAATTGCATTCAATTCTCCAGAAACTGTCATTGCTTTTGGTTCTCTAGAAAATTGTCTCCTTTTCCTTGAGTTTAGAACATATAAGCCATCTTCTTCCTTACCAGTCTCCTTCACCCTCCCAGTGAAGAGATCCTGAAAGACAAAGAAATTGGGAAAGAACATGGCACAACAGTTTAAGGCCTTTGTTAGCTTAGACACAGAGAGAAGGTTAAACTTAAAGTCTGGTACACAAAGTACATCCTCAATCAAATCATCTCCTGTTAAGTGACAATCTCCCACTTGAGTGATACTTGCTGATTCTCCATTAGGTAGTTGAACCTTCCCAGAATTCCCTACTGACACACCATTTTTCAGTGCAGATTCTTCATTAATCATGTGATTTTTTGCCTCTGTATCTACTATCCATTTCAGTACATTCAAGTTATCAGATAAGATTTTACCTACCATGTTAGCACTAGCCTTAGATACTTGAGATTTGCTCAATAGTGTCAATATCTGGTTGTATTGTTCTGGAGTGAAGAATGGAGCTAGAACTTGTCCATTTCCTTGCTGCTGTCCAGTGTTAATCACATGTGGAGCCTGTGTAATGTTCTGTTGTTGTTGATTAAAAATAAGATCACTTGCATGATTACCTCCGATGACTGCATTTGCTTTCTTCTTCCCCTTAAAATCAGTCGGATAGCCTATTAACTTGTAACAATTTTTCTTTAGATGGCCTTTCATCTTGTAGAACTCACAGTGCATGAGTTTATAACAATTTTCCCTGTTATGCCCTTTCATGTTGCAAAAATCACAAAACATGGGCAAATTCCTTCTATTTTTCTGATTTCCTTTCATGTTTGTAGTAAACAGTGTTGTGGGATCAATGTGTTCACCTAAACCATAGCCACCACAAGATACTATTTTTTGGCTTTCATCATGAGCAATCAAGGCATATGCTTGATTGACAGTTGGTGTTGGTGACATCACTAAAATTTGACTACGAGCTTGATTGTATCCATCGTTTAAGACCGTCAAAAATTGCAATAACCTTCGATTTGTCAAGTGAGTAACAAAGCCCTTGGACTTATCACAGCAGGAAGGCACATGCATAATATAATCAGTTTCATCCCAAAGGTCTTTCAATTTTGAGTAATAAACAGAAACAGGTTAAACACCTTGAGTCAACGTAGAAACTTCCTTATGAAGATTATAAATTTGAGTGAGATTAACCCTATCAAATTTCTCCTTTAAATCATTCCAAACAGAGTAAGCATCAGGGCGAAAAAGTATACCGCTAAGAAGTTCCTTGCTCACATTGCTCGTGATCCATGATTTCACCAAAGCATTGCAGCGATCCCACTGTTTTTCAAAATCCTTGCCAACAGTAGCTCAACGAACGGTGTCGTCGATAAATCCGAGCTTATTTTTGTATTCCAACGCCAATAGCATCGCGCGACTCCAGATACTGTAATTTTCCATTCCGACGAGCAATATTCCAGTTTGTACCACTCCCGGCGAATCCGACGATTGTAGATACAGCGGATGATTGTGGTCAATTATACTGGAGCTAGATTCAATATTAGAATTCGCCATAATTGCGAAATTAGGTTTTCAGACGAACTTCGAAGATGAAGAATTCCTCGATTTCCTTTGAACTTTACTTGGGCCCATCCCAAGCTCCCTGCTAAAAGATTACAATAAAAGAGAAGCATCACTTGACTGTTTTCGTTTGTTTGATCAAGGACAGAGGCAAGATCTCTATATGTTGATAGATACCCGCTCCCTCCGGAGTGAGTTCTTTTCTGCGGGATTTAGGTGACGAAGAAAATCCCTAAATTCTTTTAATTAGAAGCTCTGATACCATGTGAAATTCAGTGATAGACACAATTTCATTGCATGTGTGTGATTGATCTTGCGGCAGAAGAGAGAATTGAAGAAGAAGATATGGATACAGAATCACTGAAATGAAGAAAATTTCTCTCTTACATTTACAATGTGAAATACAAGTATTTATATACACTTGGCTAACCATGGTTTACTCTAACTAACAAGTAACTATAGTTAAGTTATCAACTAACTACAACTAACCATAGTGGAGTAAGCCTACTAGCTAAGTACCATGTGTACTAGCACTATCGTCTACACATATTAACAGTGGCGGACGCACGTGGTGGCAAGCGGGTTCATCACCAAAAATAATACCGTGTATATGTATAAATTACGATTAAAGCATCGTAAATTTTGTATAAATATTTTATTTGAACCTACTGGACAACTACTACTTTACGACTAAAGCTATGTTCTTCTAAGATTGAACTTGCTTGCACAAAATCCTGGGTCAGCCACTGCATATTAATATATGATCACCTGAAGTTCAAAATCATGTTTGATTACCATAGTAAATAACTAAACGCGAATAAAAATAATCATTAGGCTTATGGAGACTCGGTTTACTAGAAGGAATTAACAAACAGTATATCTACGTTAGTTTCATCTGACTCATTCTGGCACTTCTAATTTGAGAGCGTTGGTTTCTGTATTCCTACTGTTTAGTGTTTACCATCTATGTGAGTTAAGTTCCAATTCCCTGCAAACATCACCCAAAGATGGAGCTTGTCTATTTGCACACTCAGATTCTTTCCAGTTTAAGGATATATCTCATCGTACATGCCCTATATTTTTTGTCGTTGAGGCCTTGAGGGTGGTGTCCGGACGAACATGCGCGCAACTCAATTATTTCATCAAATATCTAATAGCTCCCACCGGCACAGCTATCGGGTAACTCTGCCCACCAAGACTTAAACTTGGGCTCAAATTCTAAAAGGCAAGTATATCCATGCAAATACACTCAATGCAAAGGCTTCCAACTCCCGAATTTTGCCCTGTTACCTGCCCGTTCATTCCACATACAATCTGCGGTTGTATTCTATCAGAAACGGAAATTGTTTAAGTTACAGAATAGAGCAAAATGGCCCAAGCATTGGGACATAGGTAATATGTTAAACCCCCTACCTAGTTGCTTGAATATACTAGACAGGTTCCCAGTTCAAATTCTTCATAAAAAGCCACCTCCCTACTAGAGGAAGATTGAGAGAGAGAGGAAACTTGAATAGAATGTTTCTGCTCCATCGTGCAAAGAGCTGGATTCAAAGGAGATTCACGTATCCTTTTTTATTTTCATAACCATGATATCCAGGCCAGCTTGAGCGCACCTTGTTTTTTGGTTTAAATTAATGTAGTAAGTTGTCAGCATGTTGAAGGTAAGAAATTCTTGTGACGTACTCCCTTAAATAGCAGAATGAGCAGAGAAGCCAAGATTCCTCAATGCAAACAATCTATTGTTGAGTCTAAAACATCTCATCTATAAGATCCGACTTGTTACAGGAAGCACAAAACTGGGCGACAACAGAAGCATCAATTGAAGCTCAATAGTATTTGAATCTGTTAGCTCAATACTGTGCATAGGAAGCTCAATAGTATTTGATCCTGGGAAGAAAAAAACTAAATACAACACTCAAATGAATGAACTTCTTAGCTCAGATCATTGAATTTGTTGTCCTGCTTACTCTATAATCACCTCAATAATCCAAGCAAAAGGAGTAGCCCCTCATGGTGTGTAGCAGAAGTATCTAGAAATCATAAGTTGGATCAATGTCCTCCCCTTGAACACGAGAACAAGACTTATACATCACAATTAACCAATGCATTGTGGGTTCATTAGGGGCAGACAGCAGTCCAAAATACCAAGCCCCAACCTGGGTAACTACCATCAACAACAACAACAACAACATACTCAGTAAAATCCCACTAGTGAGGTCTGGGGAGAGTGGAGTGTACGCAGACCTCACCCCTATCCCGGAAAGGGTAGAGAGGCTGTTTCCGAGGTCTGGGGAGAGTGGAGTGTACGCAGACCTCACCCCTATCCCGGAAAGGGTAGAGAGGCTGTTTCCGGGAGACTCTCGGCTCAACAGGAGAGACAATAATATCAGAAAAGACATGTAACGACAAAAGATGCCAGAAAAGAAAATAACAACAACTAATAAGTGAAAGGACAATAACACTAAACTATGCAAAACTCTATCAGACTACCCTGTACAAAGGGAAAGAACTCTCGACTACCCCCTTGCCTACCACCCTAATGCTCGACAAAACCTACGTAACTACCGCAGACACAAATTTAAAACGCAAGCAATTCCCGCCTTAATAGAATGTGAATCATTTTTCTCTAAATTAATGTTGAGATCCAGCACAAGTCATGTCCATAGAAAAACAACCAAATATCCCAGAAGCAACAACAGTATTCAGCTATTATATACCATCTTAATTACCAGAGAAACAATAACCCCAAATATTATCAAGGGACTAGATATACTTATTTGTGTCACATGACAGCATAAGCAATAAATGACACATGCCGTCAAAACATCATCCCTAAGAACCATGGTTGTTATAGCCTATGTTGCTCGGACTCTCCGAAAATGTCGCCGGGTGCGTGTCGGATCCTCCAAAAGTAGTGTATTTTTGGAGGATCCGACACAGGTGCGGCAACATTTTGGAGAGTCCGCGCAACATAGGTTATAGCACAATCAAGATGAGGAGGATCATTAAGCCCCAACCATAAAAACGTAAAAATAAAACTGAACAATCAAGTAAGCTTCAATCCCAAATTAGCTAAGGTTGGTTGTAAGATTCCTCAGTATCTTTCAGATTACATCTAGAGACCTCAATTCTCCTCCTTTATTTGAGTTTGTGATCACATGGAACCTCAACTCTCTTGCTTTATTTCAGTTTACAATCACATACACATAGACAAGTTAATAATAGTAAAAAATGTGAAGAATCGAAAAACAAAAATAAACGCATCCCTCAATTTTCTACTGACTCCCAGAAATAAAATACAAAATCAAGTCAATCCCGTCCGCATCAATGGACATTAGTGTCAGATATAACAAAGCACAGGCAGAATCTAGACTTCATATCAGGAACCCTCAATCTTATGCATGTTACTGAAGAAAGGCAATGAATCAGAAGGCTCTCACATATATGTTTATTGATCCAACATTATATATATATATATCGATCTACATAATCCATAAACAACACAATGAGATCTCAGTACACCAAAATAGACAAAAACCTAGAGTTTTTCTCACTGCAGAGTCAATTAGACGAAAACTAAATGACCTCGGTGCAACTTTCAAGACTCGGTTTCAATGGATGAGGTTTCCCCAGTGTGAGCAGAAGACTCCGAAGCATCCGCCAGCGACTCTGATGGTTTACTTTCAGCTTCCTGGGAAGTGGTAGCAGCAGATCTAGACTTCACAGCGTCCAGCATACGCTTGCTAATCTCCTTGGAGTATACCTAAAGCAGATACATATCCACCATTTAGTCACTGGATCTTAAAAAGTGCCGTTTATTATACATATACATGGTAGTATTTCTAAAGAGATACATATCACAATTAAGGTGTAGAGACGGATATAGGATTTGATGTTTATGAGTTCCTCCAACAACATCAAGTCACTATACAATAAAAACTAGGTTCACAATCAACTATTTCTAGATATTTAATGAATTTCTTAATACTTATAAAGTGTCTAGGCAAAGGATGTTATATTCACGTGAGCCCACAAGTTACAAGCTAGATTCGCCTAGAAGTGGGTGAGATATAGTACATTATACTCTCTTTGTCGAAAGAAAGGCTTTTGAAACATGTGGTCTAAAACAAACCATAGACATTTTCATGGCTATAAATCATATCACTCAGTAGCGGAGCCAAGATTTCACGAAGGGGAGTTAAAATTTAAAGAAGTATACACAAGAAAGTCAAGGGATTTATAACAGAGTATATGTACTCCCTCCACCCCAAATTAGATGAGGCACTATCTTTTTCAGTCTGTTCCAAAATAAATGACACATTTCTAAATTTGGAAATAATTCAACTTGAAACTCTTATTTTACCCATCTTACCCTACAAAGCTTTTACCCCTTAAGTTTTTAAGACCACAAGTTTCAAGTCTTCTTCTTTTTGCTTATACTACTTGCGAGTCAAACTACCTCATCTAAATTGAAACAGGGAGTAATATTTACCTATCTAAACAGTGTAATTTACTGCCACTGATCTCATTAAAGGCAAAATGTAAAGTTTAAAATCAAATTACCTATACTATATTAAAAGCACGAAGGTCCTTAGCGAAATGTCGTTCGTCTTTTTTACAATTTAAAAATATATTATATGTTGGACAAAATAGTAATTTAAGTTATTTGCCTAACATTTAGGGCTTCAATATTAATTATATTTTGTATATGAAATACTTCCTTATTTAAAATAAGTATTGATCCTAATTTATAGTATACTTCCTGTGTGACAAGAATGTGCCACCGAAACTCAAAGGTAAGTTCTATAGAGCGGTGTGTCAAGGGGTAGAGACACCAGTACAAAGAATTGCTTGTTAGAAAGTTTTGAATGCTTGATACCCCCTTTCCCAAGTGTTCTCCTCTGCATCACACCCTTGCCATTTTACCAAGAACTCTTGGTGATCCTTCCTGGAGGCATGAATTACCCGGTCATCAAGAATAGCTTCAGCTCGCCTTTTCGCGGTAGAACCGGGGCCTTGAATACTGGGTATTGTGAGTTGGCTCCGTGAAGGATCCTCCGTGTCTTCC
>ML280645.1:0-42233 GCA_005239495.1 Nicotiana undulata
ATTGACGTATAAAACATCAATTGGTATCAGAGCAGGTTATCCTTGAAGAGGCTAACACCTTGGAAAAAGATCAAAATGAGTTGCACCACCTGGAAACTAGGAAGGACAGTCAACTGCAAGGCCACCACTTTTCAATGGCCAGTATTACTCCTGGTGGAAGAACAGGATGAAGGACCACTTGATTGGAGAAGACTATGGACTCTGGGACATAGTCACTAATGGTCTTTTAGCCACCATGAAGAAGACTGCTGAAGGAGTATATATGCCAAAGACTAAAGTTGACTGCACTGCTGAGGATTTGAAGAAGTGGGATAAAAATGCTAAGGCCAAAAAGTGGCTAGTTTGTGGACTTGGTCCAGACGAGTATAGTAGGATTCAGAGTTTCACCACTACCAAAGAAATTTGGGATACCTTGCAAGTGGCACACGAAGGAACACCTCAAGTGAAAAGATCAAGAGGTACTTTACTATACTCCTAGTATGAAAACTTTATTATGAAAGAAGGAGAGACAATCCAAGAATATACACGAGGTTCACAACACTAACAAATAAACTCAAGTCTCTTGGAAGAATCATCCTTGAAGAGGACAGGGTGTAAACTACTCTGACAAGGGTCTTACCCATTTCCTGGGAAAGCAAAAGCACTGCTATTCAGGAATCAAAAAATATGGCAACCCCCAGGTTGGACGAGCTAATTGGAAACCTCACTGCCTACGAACTTAGAAGGCAGACAATGAAAATAGATGCTCCTAAGAAGGAAATAAGTCTAGCATTGAGAATCACTGAGGGAGAATATCTGGAGGAAGACGAGATGGCCATGATCACTAAGGAATTCAGAAACTTCCTCACAAGGAAAAAGGGCATCTCAAGAGGTGGAAACTACAACAAAGCAAAAGCTCCAGAAAGGCCAGCAAACGAGGGATGCTACAAATGTGGAATGACTGACCACCACATTAAGAATTGTCCTCAGTGGGAAGTGGAATGGAAAAGAGAGAGATCTGAATGAAGGAACAGGAAGAAGGAATTGGTCCAACCCAAGAAAACCACAACAAAAACTATGGTTGCTGCTTGGGGGGAAAGCTAATATGAAGAATCAGAAGATGGTGAGAATGAAGAACAGGCGCTCATGGCAATTGGTGAATCTGATGAGGAATCATATGAAGAACCATAGGTAAGTATATCCCATCTCAAAAATAAGATAAAGTTTCTATCTAAAGAAAAACTCTCTGAGTTGCTACTTGATTTCATAGATGATTCCGAAGAAACAAACAAAGAGAAAGAACAACTCTCTAAAGAATGTTTAATATTAAAAGCAAAGTGCAAGAACCTAGAAATCAAAGTAAGTGAATCTGAAAAGGAAAACACTGCTTTGAGGAACCAGGTTCATCTTCTTGAAACTAAGATCCTAGAACTAAAATTTGAAAATTTAAAATTGAAACTAGGAACTAGTAAAAAAACTGTTGATCATTCTCATATCATGCTAGAAGAAAATGTGGGAAAACTAAAGGATAAGATGTACACTAAGGATGAACAGATAAGGGCACTAAAAGAAGAACTTGGTAAAGTCAAACATGAATTTGATCGAACTTGCAAATGGAATAAGTCATCTGATGCCCTGATATGGCTTCAAGAAAATCATAGTAGCAACAGAAGAGGACTTGGCTTCGGGAGTCAAATGCCCGAATGGGATCCCAAAAGCAAGTATCTCACTCTCCCTGAGAATAAAATATGCACCCACTGTGGTAAGACTGGCCACTAAAAAATTGAATGTATTGCAAAAGAGCAAGCCAGTCGAAGAAATGAAAGTTTTGTACGAAAGAAAACCTGGTTACCAAATTGGGACAGAAAAAGCTTGATTCATCCTTTCTATCATAGAAAAGAACCCAAACTGGTTTGGGTCCCTAAGACTAACCCCTGATTTCTTGTTGTAGGTTCAAGTGAGAGGTATCAGCCAAATTTGGTACCTAGATAGCGGCTGCTCAAAACATATGACTGGGGACAAGGAATAGTTCCTTTCACTTGAAAACCTCAAAGGAAGAAATGTCTCCTTTGGAAATGGAAAGAAAGGTGAAATTATTGGGGTTGGTAAGGTAGGTAAGGATGACACACGCTCCATTGAGAATGTGTACTTGATAGATGGCTTGAAATATAGCCTGATCAGTGTGTCACAATTGTGTGACAAAGGTAACCTGGTTGCATTCACTTTCACAAAATGTTTTGTGATTAACTTTCTTACTAACAATATTGTTTTGCAGGGAAAAGAGTGAATAACATCTATGTCATAAACATGTCCACACTATCAGAAAATGAACTCAACTGCTTAAGTGTGTTGGACAGTGATCCCCTCCTTAGGCAAAAAAGACTTGGTCACGCTAGTCTAAATCAGCTTAACAAATTAGTCTCCAAGGACTTAGTGGTTGGGATTCCTAACATTAAGTTCAAGGAAAACAAAGTTTGTTAGGCATGTGCAAGGGGAAGCAGGTAATATCCTCATTCAAAAGCAAGAAAATGGTCAGTACCACCAGGACGTTGGAACTGGTTCGTATGGATCTATGTGGTCCTATGAGAACTCTAAGCAGAGGTGGTAAGAAATATGTGATGGTACTAGTTGATGACTACTCAAGGTTCACTTGAACCTTATTTCTGACATCTAAAGATGAAGCATTTGATATGTTTACTTCATTTGTTATAAAAACTCAAAAACAGTTAGGAAATCAACTAGCTTCAATAAGATCTGATCATGGTACTGAATTTGAGAATGAAAAGTTTGTTGAATTTTGTGATGAACATGGCATAAATCACAACTTTTCTGCCCCTAGAACCTCACAGCAAAATGGGGTTGTTGAAAGAAAGAACATAACTCTTGAAGATATAATTAGAACCATGCTTCTTTCTAGCAAACTACCCCATAGCTTCTGGGCAGAAGCAATAAACACTGCATGCTACATAATAAATAGATGCATGACCAGACCACTGGTAGAGAAAACTCCTTATGAATTACTTAAAGGGAGAAAGCCCAACATATCCACCTTAGGGCTTTTGGATGCAATTGCTTTATGCACAATAATGGCAAAGATTCCCTAGGTAAATTTGATCCCAGAAGTGATGCGGGAGTATTCTTGGGATATTCATCACATAGCAAAGCTTATAAAGTATATAATAAAAGAACTATGTGTGTAGAAGAGAGTGTGCATGTTGTTTTTGATGAAACTAACACTCTTTCTGAGAGACAGGAACCAGAAGATGAGGAGCTTGAACTGGTCAGAAGCAGTGAACAAACTGGAGCAAATATGGGAGATGGAACAGGTGATGGACCAGGTCCAACCACCCCAAGCAACATGACAGGGAGAACTCAATAGCAAACTACTTTGGATCTTGGCCCTAATCCTGTTCCACAACAATAAGATACCATGGGATCATCAAATCGTGAACAATTGGTGCTCAAACCACATAGATATCAAAGTTCTCACCCCCTTGAGAACATCATAACTCATTTGGCATCCAGAATCAAAACCAGATCCTCCTTGAAAAATCTGTGTGCGTTTGATGCCTTTCTATCTTTGATCGAACCAAAGAGCATTGTTGAAGCCTTACAGGATGCTGACTGGGTAAATTCCATGCAAGAAGAGCTAAATCAATTTGAAATAAGTCAAGTATGGCACTTGGTACCCAGACCACTAGACAGATCAGTGATTGGCACAAAGTGGATCTTCAGGAACAAACTCGATGAAGATGGAACGTTACAGGAAACAAGGCTAGACTGGTTGTCCAAGGATATAGTCAAGAATAGGGAATTGACTATGATAAGACCTTTGCTCCTGTGGAAAAACTGGAGGCAATCAGACTTCTTATAGCATTTTCTGCTCACATGGAATTCACTCTCCACCGGATGGATGTAAAGAGTGCTTTCCTCATTGGCTACCTAAAGGAAGAAGTATTTGTCAAATAGCCTCCAGGATTTGAAAGCAAGGAGACACATGACCATGTGTATAAACTTGACAAGTCCTTGTATGGACTCAAACAAGCACCAAGAGCATCTTATGAGCGGCTATCTAAATTCATGCTTGAACATGACTATAAATAAGGTAAAATTGATAGCACCTTGTTCTTAAAGGAAAAGGGTAAGGATCTCCTGGTTGTGCAAATATATGTGGATGATATCATATTTGGAGCAACCTCTGAGAAATTGAGTAAGGAATTTTCCAAACTTATGGGGAGTGAGTTTGAGATGAATATGATGGGTGAGCTAAACTTCTTTCTAGGCTTGCAAATTAAGCAAAACTCAAACAGAATAATGATCCATCAACAAAAATATGTGAAAGAATTGCTCAAAAGATTTAAAATGGAAGACTCAAAGGAAATAGACATCCACATTGCCACAACTAAAAAATTAGATGTGGATGAACCTAGTTCATCCGTTGATCAAAAGATGTTCACAGAGGGATGATTGGGTCTTTATTATATCTCACTGCTAGCAAACCTGACATTGTGTTTAGTGTAGGGTTGTGTGCTAGATTTCAGGAAAATCCAATGGATTCCCATCTAACAGCAGTGAAGAGAATTCTGAGATATTTGAAAGGCACCACTGACTTATGCATTTGGTATCCTAAAGGTAGCAATTTCGACCTTGTAGGATATTGTGATGCAGATTATGCAGGTTTCCTAGTTGAGGGGAAAAGTACTTCAGGCATGGCTCACTTTTTGGGCTCTTGCCTTGTGTCTTAGGCCACCAAGAAACAAAACTCAGTAGCCTTGTCTACTGCTGAGGCTGAATATGTGGCTGCAGCCTCATGTCGTGCTCAGCTGCTATGGATCAAGCAACAACTCATAGATTTTGGTATAGAGGTTGGATGTATTCCTATCTTCTGTGACAACACTAGTGCAATTAGTATGACGAAGAACCCGGTTCATCATAAGAGAACCAAGCACATTGATGTCAGACACCATTTCCTAAGAGATAACTATGAAAAAGGAATGATCTCAATCGAATTTTGTGCTACTGACAAACAAATTGCAGATATCTTTACTAAAGCACTAAATAAGGAGCATTTTGAGAGAAATAAGTTGGAATTAGGGATGATTAAGATCACCTAACAAAAAAAATATTAAAAAATGGCTAGAAACACTAAAATAGGTAACTAACCAGATTAATCATTGTTCAGTATCATGTCTTTAATGCCATACTCCCTTGCCATGTGTTAATATGATTCTTTGGTTACTAATGATATTTTCTATCTTTGTAAATTGAGGCCAACTAAAGACCCTAACACGATGAACCTGGTTCATCGTGGCTGGTTCATCTGACTGACAAGGTACGTGCTCATCACTATACACTTATTGAAATAATTACAGTCACACATGAGCATATCTTTATCTATACTTGGTTCATTTCAAATTATCAGAACTTATCCCAAAATGAACTCGTTCCAAAGAGTCCAATCAAATCTTAATTAGCCTAGATTTAGGGAGTCATAACCGTCTAATCTACTGACACTTTTGCAGCAATTAGACTCCCACTTGACCAAGAATTAAGCTCGTTGTACATTTAATAACCACACCTTTAAATAGCCATCATTACCTCTCTTCCTCAAAAGTATAACCGTCGAACCAAGTTCATCATTCCTCTCAACCAAAGTGATCAATACTTTTCTCTCTCCAAATCTTCATAACAATGTCTTCCACACCGCCCCCTGCTACATCTTCATCAACCACCCCTGATTGTGATGTCGGTCTTGAAGACATTGGCTCTAATTCTCCATCGATACACAGCTCTCCCTCACAATCTCCAACCAGGTCTTCAACCCCTCAAAACACTCCAGTTCCTGAACCCACTCCTTCACCCCAAACAGTTCCAGCCGTTACACTTAGCCCTACTCCAGCCCCTAGAAAACGTAGAGTGAAAATGTTAGCCAGAAAAACAGTTGCATCTGGTCCTCTTGCCAGGAAATTGAATGAAAAACTTCAAGCAGTCAGGACCAAGATTCTGAAAATTCAAGTGAGTCCTTTAAATATGCAAATGAGGAAGAAGCAATAGGTTCATCTGATACTGAGAAGGCAAATTCTGAAGTTAGGTCTAAACCTGAAATGGCTGGAAATAGGTTTATTTTGATTGGGTCTGTAGTGGATGTAGAAGTACTTGATAGGAGAAGGAAAATTGGGAAAAGAACAAAAATTGAGAGAGATGGAGAATGGAGTTCTTAAAGGGGAACTGGGAAGGAAGGTGCCACTGTGGCAATCTATGGCCTCGCTCCTGTGATCGCTGAGGAGGGTATCAAGGACTTAGGGGGAAGCAACTCTGGAGAAGCAACAACAAGACTGGAGAGTCTGCAACATGCAGTGGATGAACATGGTTCATCTATTGAAGAAACTCTGGCTGACTTGATGAAAAAATTGGGGGAAACTTATAAACCTAAGAAGAAGAGAACCCCTAAATCCAAGAAAGTTGATACTCCAGTACAAACCAAGAAGAGAAAGGCCTCTTCAATTGCCGATGCTCCTGCCCCTAAGAGTCGTGCTACTATAAGTATTGTCAGACAAAGTGAAGAAGAGATGGAAAGAGCTATGAGGGAGAGCAAAAAGAAGAAAGTTGCCAAAGGAAAGGCAAAGGTTGGCGAGCCTGTTGAGGCAGTTCATATTGATGATGATGAGATGGACCTGGTCTATCAGGAGGAACAACCAGGACAGGTTGAGGTTGAGACACCAAAGCCCAAGAAGGCCAAGACTTCTTCAAAGAAGTCAGCTTCTGTGTCTGCCAAGCCTTCAACCATTGCCAAGAGAACCAAGTCTAAACCAAAGAAGGCTAGAATCAATGATGATTCTGAGTGGAGTGAAGAATAAGCATATGAATCTGGAGGGGATACTGATAAGCTAACAAACTTTGGGAAACGTACTATTTTGAAGGGAAAGTTGTTCAGGTATCTTGAGGAATCTGGGATGATCTTTCTTGTGGACACCTTGGATGTGTAGGGATGGAAGGACTTGGTACTTCATCTTGACGACAGGCTGGAAAGAAATGAACTTGTCGAATTCATGGCTAATGCAAAAGTCAAGGATGGCAGGGTTTCCACTAAGGTACAGGGGGTTGAAATCTTTTTTGATGCCAAAGAATTGGGTGAGATACTTGGTATTCCTTCTAAGGGGTATGATGACTACATCAGGCAAAGGTGGCATGGTTTGGATGGTTTGCCTTCAGCCCTTCAAATCACAAGGTTTTTCAGTGAGAATAAGCAAGAGCTGGAGCCCAGGACAGTGTTTAAGAGTGTGATGAGGCCACAACACAAACTGTTCTTTGAGTTTGTCATCAAATGTTTACTACCCAGGCAAGAGCGCAGGCATATTGCAAGTTACATGGATCTTACTCTCATGGAATGTCTGTACCGGGGTCGGCTGATAAATTGGCCATCCTTCATCATTCAAATCTTGGACATGGTTGTGAATGGATCCAAGGCACATGTTATTCCGTATGGTTTCATCTTAACTGTTGTGCTTGCTCACTTCAAGGTGTCAGTGAAGAAGGCTGAAATGGCGACTGCTAAGGACCACTTTGGGAAGAACACGTTACTGACATGTGACTATATTGTGAACATTCCTGAGGATGAACCTGGTTCATCTAGGAAGATCCTTGTTAATAGCAAGGTCAGGACGCTTGTGCATGAAGGTGAGGTCAAGGATGCCGAGATACCTCGATTGAAAACTCGCCTTACAGAGGTTGAAGCTGAGCGGGATGCTCTTCAAGCAGAATTAGCTAAGGAAAAGGAGAAGAATGAGGGTGTGCTGCAACAGATGCTCTCCCTTCTTCAAGCCAAAAACACAACCCCTTCCCCTTCCCAGCCTTAGGTGCCCAGTGCCTCCGAAACCCCCCTCTATGACCCAGTTTGGGATTGTTTGATTCTGTTATGTTTTTTGTTTTTTGTTTTTTGTTTTTGTTTTCTCATGGTTGTGGTTGTTCTTATGTTGTGTTTGGTGCCTGATCAATTATCCAATCAATGAATTTTGCCATTTTGTTGTTGACTTTTTCTCAGTTTCTTAAATAGCTTACATTTCATGATTTCTTTTGATGATTAATTCATGCTTTGCACATGCAGCTGCCTCAATGGCCATGAGTAATTATTTATATTCTGGTAAGTTCATCATTTTGCAACTTTTCCATGATGCCAAAAGGGGGAAGATATTGTGCTTTTCAAAGTATTATGATGTTTATAACCTAATGAACCTGGTATCTCCATGATAAATGCTTAATGCTATAAAAAGTGTCTATGTTGGATTGAGGTATTTACAGGGTTAAGCACAAAGTTTGTCATCATCAAAAAAGGAGAATTTGTTGAATCAAGTCACTGCATGGTTTTGAAGAATGACAAATGACAACACAGTTGAACCAGGTCCATCAGAGCAAACATAGTCAAGCAGACTAGATGGCACAAGAAGAGTCCATGCGCAGGAGATAAACATCATCTCAAAATTAAGGGGTTATCTACAAAGCGAAAAGGTTGCAAATTGATAAGGAGATGGACTTCGCATTCAGGTAGGACAGAATCAAGATAAAGGAAGATCAAGGAAGTTGAGATAGACTCAAACTCTTCCACCAAGGAAGAGTTGCATCAGAACTGAACAACAACATCCCAACTACTGATTTTGTAAATTCCTTAAGCATTCCTGCTGAAGATATTGCGCACATACACAGAAGTGAAACAAGAATTGAAAGCAAAATTATCAAAGCAATTTTGCAAGCAGTTCATGTGAAGAATCCTTGTGCGACTCAAAAGCTACTTGAACCAGCTCAAAGAACCAGTTCCATCTGTTGTCTTTTGAGTCTAGTTGTTTGTAGTAGGTGATTACATATTGTATCTTTCAGCTTTATCTAGAAGCAAATTATAATAGGTACACAGTGTTCAAGTTATAGTTAACTTGAAGTTTGTCGCAATTAGCTAGAGGCTAGGTTGCTACAAAGGGATTAGAGTTAGTCCTTAGGTTTACAAAAGAGTTTATTTTGTAAATGTTGTTTGGCTCATTGACATAGTGAAGAGTTTGGAAAAATCCTACTGGGAAGTAGGTCGTGGTATTTTCACCTTTTGAGCCAAGTGTTTTTCACGTAAAATTGTTGTGTTCTTTTATTTCTGCAATTACGTTTTCACACATTGTAGAAGTTGGAACACCTAGAAGAACCTAGTTCTTCTATAGAGACTGCACTCGAAAATTGGACACCACACAAATCACTCCCCCCCTCCTCTTGTGTGGTATTGACATATAAAACATCAAACGGTTAGGCCAAACTATATGAGATATACAAGAAGTGATTCCATCAGCAGGGGAAACCATAACCTTAGATCCTTCTCACATTTGTTTACAACTTAGCAATAGTTATCTTCTAGTTTACTTATTTTCATTCAGTCTTAGTTCGTAAAAACACCAACAATTGTTATTCAGAATCTATGGGAGGTTGATTATGAAGAATCGAGTGAGTCTAACAACAACAATTGATAGGTTAATTCCCTGTGGGATTCGACTCTGGGCATAATACTCAGATTATATTTGCAACGTCCGCTTAGTCCTTTTTATAAGGCATAGTTGGACGTGATCAATGCTCATGCATTGTTTTGAAGATATATATGCATTTTTGAAAGTAATATAGGGAAAAATTGGATATCAACATCAAATATGGTCTCACAATATTGTATTTTTTCCATATGAGTCTGTATTTACCGTTTTAATAACGATTTTGTACTCTACCAATTGCAACAAGCTATCATAATAAGTTAACATATGAAGAATTGATTTTTCGAAATAAGATGCTTAAAATAATAAATATCTCAACCAATTTGCTTCTTCATTAGATGAAACTAAAGCAATTAGTTCAGCCTCATGGTAAAGTTAATAATAATTATTATTATTTTTTGAATTTCCAAAAATAGCACCATGTCCTAAAACAAGAATCACCATATAAAGTTTTCTAATTTGTATCAGAAAAGCCTTCGAGTACAGCGATAGGGGCGGACCCACAATGGTTAAAGGACCGTAAATATCTTTTACTATTTTGGTGTGGAAATTATTATTTTTAAAACAAACTGTTATAAAAACAAAACAGTTAAACCCGCTTAACAAAAGTTGTGCGTTGGTCAGTTGGTTCAAGCGAAGTCAACTTGTCCAAGTGGTCTTATGTTCGAACCCACGCTTGATCTTTTATTTATTTGTTTTATCACTATTTCAAACTAAGGGTGGACATCCGGTACTTCGGTTCGGTATTTAAGAATTTCGGTTCGATATTTTGGTATTCGATTTATCAATTATGTATTCCAAATACCGTACCACAGTATTTTGGTGTTGTTAAGTATTTCTTATTTTGGTTCGGTACAGTTTCAGTACGGTTTCGGTTTAAAACATATTCATGTGTCACATATTGCTATGTGCTAAGAGCCTAAGCATTAAACAAGCAGAAACAACCAATCCAAATTGATTTGGTAATCAAAATACTACAATATATTCTTCATTGATCTGGCAATGTAATACACATAGTAGACATAGATCCCGGAAAAAGTAAACAATGATAATATTCCAAGAAACTAGTGGAAGGAAATACTTTCTTGAATATTCAGAAAGTTCTAATCTTTTTTTCTTCAAGATGTGTGCTTACATATTTTCTGGTTGGTTGATGAATTAGATTCTTGTTTTAAGGTGGTTTGCTTATTTACTATACATGGCACTGAGCACTTTATGCCAGCTGTTCAGTTTTATCCCTATGATGAAGAACTTCCATCTTTGAACATTTGTGGTTTGGCCTTAATGCCAAACTGGAAAAATAAGTGACAGTAAATGCACTACGTACGGAAAACTTCCTATTATCATGTAATACACACCTTGGAGAAGTTATGAACCTGAATGAAGTCGCCGTCAAGTTGTAGTCATGGGTCGTAACTCGTGAACTCGACCGCCGCAACAACCAAGCAAAGTCGTGAGGGTTTTTGAAATTCTTGTCTGCCTCTAACTCTAAGCAACTAAGCCTAAAGGTAAGGGATTAGGGAATTAGGGGTTTTGGACTTTTGGGGTGTGGGCTTAAGGTTATTGGGCTGAAAAATAAAAATAAAGTTGGGTTTGGACTAAACTATTTCGGTATTTTGATATATCAAAATATCAAAAACCCAATACCATATACCGTACCGAACTACCGAAATACCGTAATTTCTGTACCAAAATAAACCTAAATACCGAAGAAACCGAAATCGAAACACCAAATTAATTCGGTTCGGTTCGGAATTCGATTTTTTGAATTTTATTCCCACCCCTATTTCAAACTGCTGACAACTATATGGCCATCCTCGTTATCGGCCTGCACTTCTTCTTCGTCTTTTTTTTGGTTGTTTATTTTTGTTTAGTCTTTCCATAGTTATGAAACTTTCAATATGAAATTAGCAATTTAGCTTAGCTCTTTTCTGTTTGTTGTTGTTGTTGTTGTTGACAGTTCATGCAAGTTAAATTAAAATTAATAAATAAATAGAGTTTAGTATTTTATTATAGAACAAACTTATATTTGTTACAGTAAAATTTATAAAATCTTGTAAAGTTCAATAACTTGTTAAATTATAAAGGTGTATATATATATATATAGCATGCAAAGGTTTTGTTAGAACTAAAATAAAGAATGGTAGGTAAAGCATGTTTGTGTAACGACCCGACCGGTCGTTTTGAGGTCTAGTGCATCGTTTGGCGATTTGAGGCCTTGAGCAGCTTCACTTCAGGTATTGTGACTTGAACGCATGGTCGGAACTGGAATTTCGGAAGTTCGGAGTTGATTGGAAAGAGAATTCTCATTTCGGAAGCTTTAAGTTGGAAGAATTTACTAAGGTTGGATTTTTGAGTAAACGACCTCGGAATCGGGATTTGAAGGTGACAACAGGTTCGTATGATGATTTCGGACTTGGGCGTATGTTCGGATCGGGTTTCGAAGTTGGCATTTTGGAAGAAATTCATGAACTTGGGTTGAAGTGCATTTCAATGTTATCGATGTCAGTTTGGGATTTCGAGTCTGGAAATAGCTCCGTATGGTGATTCTGGTATTGGAAGCGCGTCCGGATTTGGATTTGGAGGTTCATAGGTCATTTCAGAGTCGTTTATCAAAAGTCAAAAAATTGAAGGTTTTTGAGAAATTTGACCGGGAGTGGACTTTTAGATATTAGGGTCGTATTCTGATACCGGAAGTGGGAGTAGGTTTGTAGTGTCGAATGTGACTTGTGTGCAAAATTTGAGGTCAATCGGACGTGATTTGATAGGTTTCGACATCGAGTAGAAGTTTGAAGTTCTAAAGTTCATTAAGCTTGAATTGGGGTGCGATTCATGATTTCGATGTCGTTTGATGTAATTTGAAGCCTCGAGCAAGTTGTGTCATGTTTTGGGACAGGTTGATGTGATTGGACGGGGTCCCGAGCGTGTTTCAGGTGTGTTTTAAATCATTTTGGGTTACTTTGGATGCTAATTTACTGATATCTGGTGTTGTTCTTCACGTTCCCGAGGATCCTCTCGCATTCGCGAAGAAGGATTTGGCTTATGGGATTTTCTTCTTCGCGTTCGCGTAGAGTCTCTCGCGTTCACAAAGAAGGAATTCTCTGTTACACATGTCCGACTTCGGAGGCTCATATCTCGCAATCTATAAGGAATTTGGAAATGATGTAAAATTGGAAGTTGTAGCCCTTTGTGTATAGTTTTCATAAAGGTAAACCAGTTAGCATTTGAATTTGTGTGCAAAAAGTTATGGCTGGTACACTACAAGCTATCCGAGAAGATGAAGAAGAAATTTGTGTTACGCAGGGTTGACTTTGACAGCTTATATCTAAATCCATAAGGAATTGGGAGATAACCAAAAAATGAAAGTTGTAGATCTTGGAGTCTAGTTTTCATAACATTAAACATTATTCATTCGGAGTTTTGTACAAAAAATTATGACCATTATACTAGAGGCTGTCTGAGAAGAGTTTGGAAATGACTTTCGAGAATTTTTGTTCTTCGCGAACGCGATGGGAGGCCCGCGAACGCGAAAAAGGGTTGCCTGGCAGTGTATAAGTTTGCAGAAATGGGTTTGGCTCATTTCCTCCATGGGAGACGACCCAGGGGCGATTTTGGAGCTCCATCTTCATCATCTATGTCAAGGTAAGTGATTCCCACCTATTGCAAGTTAAATACTTGGGTTATATATAGATTTTTACATGAATATTCATGGAAAATTAGTGAAAATTTGGAGTTTTGGTAGAAAACCTAAAAACTTGGTATTTTTGGATTTTGACCACGAATTTGGGCATGGAATTGAGAATAAATTATATATTTGAGTTCGTGATGTTATGAGTAATGTTTATCTTCGAAAAATTTTGAAATCCGAGCACGTGGGGTGAGGGTGATTTTTATCGACTATTCGATCGGGGTTAGAAATTGTTATAAATTGGATTATAATGAGTATTTGAGTATATATTTATGGGTTTGCATAATTATTGACTAGTCTAGGAGCGTTGGGCATCGGTTTGAGTCGTCAGAAGGCCTTGGGAGCCGAATATGGAACTTCGGAGCGAGGTAAGTCTCTTTTCTAACCTTGTAAGAGGGAATTAACCCCATAGGTAAAATAAGTAAATATGTGCTTTTATTTGTGGGGGTTACGTACGCACGTGGTGACGAGAGCCCGTGCATAGCTACTATTATGCTTAAGTATGGGTAGTCTAGGACCCAAAAGCATGTTTTACTTATCGTACTTGTAATTTTATTGACAATTTAAAAGGCCTAAATTATATCGAACTTGGTAAATTAATTTCTAAAGGGCTAAACATCAATTTCTTGACTGTTAAAAGAGAAGTTTTCATTTCCTTGGGTACTTGTTTCCCTAATGTAGTCTTGGTTGACTGTTTGAATGTGTGTACCTATGTGTACTCGTGTCGCATGTATGATTCGCGAGCGGGGTAATTCTCTTATTTATATTTGACTGCGTCGCATGTATGACTCGCAAGCGGGGTGATAGATGAATCTATGGTTCGCGCCATTTAACCCTCTGGTAGTGTACATTTTAAATATTTTATTGGATCTGGCCGTACGACCTCGACATGATTGTGCATGACTTGTTTGATTGTTTTTTTGGAAGTATTGACAATTGATTTGGCCTCATTGTTTGGGGATGTAAATCGTTAAAATGATGAAAATAAGTTTGAAAATTTCTATTAACAAAAGAAATGTTTACCTGCTTCATGATTATTGAGTTTCAGTCGCCTTATAATATCCATAATTTTTCACATTATTGGTATTATATTATTGGACCACTAGTAAGTGTCGAAGTCGACCTTTCGTCACTACTTCTTCAAGGTTAGACTGGATACTTGCTGGGTACGCGTTGTTTTCGTACTCATACTACACTTGCTGTGCATTTTTGTTGCACATGCACATGTATGTCTAGTGGCCTCGTTGGGCGCAGCAACATGGTTGATACAGAGACTTAGGTGAGTTGCATCTCTCGAGACGACCCGCAACATCTGGTCGAGTACAATCGGTCACATATCTCAAACTTTCAATGAAGCTAACAAACCTTTTGATTTATCACATCATTGTCATTTTACAAGGAAAAAAATACCATTATTTTATAGGTATAGATTTTGTCCATAAAAGTAATAACAAGTTAGCAGATAAATTTTTTTATAAAACATGAGTTGGTAGTTACAAAATTTAAGCTATAGCGAGTAACTAATGGTATATCATGGCATTAGTTGTTATATGAATTACACCAAGAAAGAATGATCACTAACATTAATAAGAAATATTGTACTTCAATATAATAATCTTAATATTAACATACTAATACACCAACATAATATATAGTGGCACATGAAAGAAATTGGTACGTTTACTATGGAAAAAAAAATTATTTTCCACCAAGGGTGGTAAGTGAAATAAGAAAAGAGAAGGACTAAATTGTAACATAAATAAACTTTGCATACCAAATGTGCAACTTTGAAGGAAAACTCGACATAAGTTGGTTGTCGTCGGCCCATGCTCTTTAACGGGCCCGAGTAAATCGAGTCCATTAATACATAACAGAGGACTTGTCTATCTCTAGGGTTTTTCTTGCTACCTATAAATATAGATCAAATCCCCTCTCTTCAAACATATCTCTGCTTCAACATTCTCAATCTCAGCTGGTATTTCATGAATTTTTCGTTATTTTATTCTGTTTGGTGTTAGTGTTAGAGGTCTAATATTGCAATTCCTTGATCGTATGCTATTAAAGAATGGATCAAGGGATCTATCATTAGGCCATACGAAAACACTGCGTATATATCTATTCCTATATATATGTGTCTACCTTTAGCTCCGAATTATCTCTTCTGCTAAAGGGTTTTTTCGGTGACAAGGCAGATACATTTTGTCTTGTTTTATTTTCCAATATTTGAATTTATATTTTCAAAAAAATCGATGACTTGGGGTATTGTTCGATTATGATGTGTAAGGATGATGAAGAAATCATTCGGATTCCCACTGATGTACATACTGTGATTACTACAACCAGCTACTTCTGACTTTCTCATCATAATCGAAATCCATAATTTCTTTTTATCCAATTGTATTTGAGTTTTTGATATGAACGGCCGGTGATGTTAACAAGATATTTGCTACTCTTGATGGGAATTTACTAAGTTCCTAGCTGATGATTCCTTATCCACCAAGATCTCTGAGGCCTGCATTTTCCTATATTTTATTTATATGAACGCGTTTGAAAATTTTCTTGTTTTTCCTATATTTTATACATACATAGGTTAAAATAAATGCTCACTTTGCCATTTCCATATCCCTTAAGAGAATATCAATTTCTAGAGAAATTATTTGAATTTATATTTTCAAAAAAATCGAAGACTTAGGGTATTTTTCGATTATGATGCGTAAGGATGACGAAGAAATCATTCGGATTCCCACTGATATACATACTGTGATTACTACAACCAGCTACTTCTGACTTGTTCATCATAATCGAAATCCCTAATTTTTGTTTTATCCAATTATTTTTTGTTTTTGTGATGGATTTTAATTTTGAGTTTTTTATATGAAACGGCTGGTGATGTTAACAAAATATTTGCTACTCTTGATGGGGATTTACTAAGTTCTTATCTGATGATTCCTTATCCACCAAGATCTCTGAGGCCCTCATTTACTAACATTTGATAAATAACTTGGATGTTAACAAAATATTTTTCTTGTTTTTTTCTTCAAATGTTTTATTTAAATTCAATTTCAAAATATAGCTAATGTGAGAATTGTTGGGTTATTATGCCTAAGGTTGATGAAAGAAATCATTCGGATTCCCCATGATATGTGTATACGTATGATTGCTATAACTAGTTATTTCTGGCTTATTGTAATTTCATCTATATTGTAATAATTCAAATTCACTGAGAATTCCCTCGGAAATAAAGGGGTGAAAAGCGGAGAAAACAAAGGGAGAAAATTGGGGAAAGGACAGAGAAGAGTGTAGGGATTAAAGTAACCCCTTTTACTAAATAAAATTAAAGTAAAATACATATATAAATACAATATATATATATATTAACCAACTTACTCTTAGATTTAAAAAACACTATAAATAATAGAATCCAATATTTATATTATAGTTTAAATTATAGTAAAAAGAAACCCCATATATATATATATATATATATATATATATATATATAATTCATACTCTAAGAATGTTAGTATTTTTGTAGTTTTCTTTTATTAAGATTAGACCTTAAAGATATATTTATACTAATTTGGGTGTGGTCAAAATTTAGCTGTTCAAAGCATGCCCCTCTTTGCTTGAAAACATGAAAAGTTTGGAAGAAGAGTGATTGATAATGTTTAGATGGAGAGGCCACTAAGGTTTTGTCGAGGTTCTAATCCGCGGTTCCTACTATTACATCAAAATGAAAAGAAAATTACATACTCCTGAAATTCGAGAGTTACAAAATTTCTATCTAAATGCCTTCTGGACCTTATCTTGATTCTTGACTTGCTTTCTTTATTGACTTTAAACTAAAATTTGATGCTCTTCGATGTAACAGACTATGAAACACTCTCACAAGTTTGTTTCCTGATCAGATAATGAGAAGATGGATCTTGAGACTCTCTGTCTCCGTATGCATTATGTCCAAATTGATTGTGGTCGTTATTGAGATCAAACATTCCATTTTATCTGGCAACAACATCCAATCCGTGCTTTGCAGAAAAACCTACAAGTCATCACAAACAAACAAAACGAACAAAAAATTTCTGCCACAATTTGCGCTAGGAAAGGTTTGTGAGTTATTGAAAACACATTAAACTATATTTGCTATTGTAGAATAAAGAATTGAAAAAGACACATTTTTATTATTATTATATGGGATGTAGTAGTACCTTGTCTTGACGATAAGATGAGACTTATGGCACTCTAGGATGCTACTAGAGAATGTCGTACCCTATGTTGGAAGAAAAATGCATCCAGAGGATGTAATATCCTGTGTTGGCAATAGGTGAGGCTCGTGGCACTCGGGATGCTACATAGGAATGTCGTACCCTATGCTGACAATAAGATGCAACCAGGGGATGTAGTACCCTATGTTTGGAAATGAGAAGATGCTCGTGGCTCTCTGAGATGCTATTGGGGAATGCCGTGCCTTATGTTTGCAACAAAATGATGCTCGTGGCGCTCTAAAATGCTACTAGGGAATGTTGTACTCTATGTTGGCGACAAGCAAGGCAGCCAGGGGATGTAGTACCCTGTGAAGGCTATAAGATGAGGCTCGTGGCACTTTGAGATGCTACTAGGGAATGTCGTACCCTATGTTAGCAATGAGAAATACAATCAGGGGATGTAGTACCCTGTGTTGGAAATAAGGTGAGTCTCATGGCTCGCTGAGATTCTAGTAGGGAATGTTGTACCCTATGAAGGCAGAAAATAAATGCGACCAGGGGATGTAGTACCCTGTGTTGAAGATAGGGTATTGATTCTCTATAATGAAACTAAGGATAACATGATTACATTTATATTAGAAGAAAACTAAAGATTTGAGAACTATATTTGGTGGTGTTCGTCTTTTCACAAACTGTTCTGTTCATGTTCTGAACAAAGAAAAATTTGTTAGTTTTAAATGTTGGTCAGTTTGTGGCCTTGATCTCTTGGCCGACTTGACCTAGTGTCCATTACACTTGTTAGAAACATTGACTCTGTCGATGGTCGTACAAATTGCTTGGAGATTCTGTCATTATTTTCTGGAGATCTTCTTTCTCAACATCAAAATCTGACTATTTTGCGCCTATCACCATTTGTGTTTATGGTGCAAACATCCTTGCTCCCAGATCAACTTTTAACTGAGTAACGTTTGTTGACCCTTGACACATTGTTCAGTCCTTCAAGTCTTTGGCTCGTCAGGAAAAATCAAAGATGGCTTTATGCCTTTGCCAATGCATGTTCATGCCCAGAAAGTTTTGCTTCATATAACAGGGAAACTGCAACAAATTTTGTGGCCTTTTCTTTGCTTTGCTTTGACAAAATTAGACTGAAGAGGACTAAAAAAGAATAGTACGAAAGAAAACAAGAAAGTGAACTAGTAGGTATTACAACTTAATCAAGAAGTGTAACTTTCAAAGAATAAAAATAGAAAGGACTTATCTGGAAGAATATGCTGACTTCAATGAACATGACATGCACTTTGGACTGGATGCCCGATCCGTCTGAACCGTCTAATTCTCAAAATTTGTTGTAAACTTCACCTTGAAAACGAGTTCTTTGTCTTAACCATGCTTGGGCCATGATATATGAAGACCTTAATCGATCAACGATACCCTTTGTGTGGGTTTTCACCAATTGACCTCTCTCATTTGTCTTTCTCTCAACTCGTTATCGTCTTATAGTGCCCGTGAGAGTTTTCACCAATAAGACTCTCTCATTTGTCTTTCTCTCAACTCAACATCGACTTATAGTGCCCGTGAGGGTTTTCACCAATAAGACTCTCTCATTTGTCTTTCTCTCAACTCAATATTGCCTTATGGTTCCCCTGAGGGTTTTCACCAATAAGACTCTCTCTTTTATTTCTCTCTCTTTACAATGGCCGAGGCATCACCATAATATACCAACTTAGCATTCTCGAAAGTTGATCAAAAGGTCTTAAAAGGGAAAGATAAAAAGAACTATTGGACCAAATTACAGCTTTTGGAACCATTTTGACAGAGAAAACTATCGAAAATAAAATAAAATCATGCCCCAGTTTCTTTGAATACTGGGAAATGTGGATTTTTGTTCTAGTGTGACCGAACCCAGAGTGAGGCTGCCTACGTACCCTTTCGGAATCAGGTCGGACGTAGTTCAATTAACATGAACTTGTTTTGATGATTGATTCTTTCTTTTCTTTTCTTTTTTTTTTTATTTTTTTTATTTAAAGTACATTGGTTCCAAATGAGGGGAAAACAAAGAAATAATACAAACAAGGCTTCAAATGGCTAAATATGATTGATCAGTGTTTGGGTAGCGAGAATGATAGTCTTTCGTTATCCCAACCTGAGAATGCTAAGTATAAAAATGCCTAACAGAGTCATGTCAGACATAGTATCTCTTGACCGCATCCGCGTTGACGGATATATCAGTCACCTGTCCTTCTATATCTGCCAAGTGTAGAGCTCCTTTTGACAAAACTTTCTTGACGAGGTAAGGACCTTGCCAATTCGGGGCGTACTTTCCTTTTACTTCTTTCTGGTGCGGAAAGTTACGTTTCAAAACAAGTTGTCCTACCTCAAACTGTCTTGGGCGCACTTTCTTATTGTAAGCACGTGCCATTCTTTGTTAGTATAACTGACCAAAACAAACTGCCGCCAAACGCTTTTCATCAATTAAACTCAACAGTTCCAGTCGGGACTTGACCCATTCAGTGTCCTCAATTCCTGCTTCAACAATGATTCGGAGAGAGGGAATCTCAACTTCCGCAGGTATGACTGCTTCAGTTCCATAAACCAACAAGCAAGGCATTGCGCCAACTGATGTACAGACAGTTGTCCGGTATACCAAAAGAGCAAACGGCAATTTCTCGTGCCATTGTCTAGACCCTTGGACCATCTTCCTAAGAATCTTCTTGACGTTGAATTGCGATGCTCAATTTTAAATTGTTCGCATACCTCCTTCATTAGATGACTATTCAAATTGGCAGCATTAACTGTGATAATGGTTTTTGGAATACCGAAACGACAAATGATGTTGGAGTGAACTAAGTTTACTACTGCTTTCTTGGTGATTGCCTTCAATGTAATAGCTTCCACCCATTTGGTGAAGTAATCAATTGGAACCAAGATGAATATGTGCCTATTTGAAGCTTTTGGCTCGATTGGGCCGATGGCGTCCATTCCCCAAGCAACAAAAGGCCAAGGAGCCGACATAGGATATAATTCTGAAGGAGGCGAGTGAATCAAATCACTGTGAATCTGACACTGGTGGCACTTGCGGACAAAACGAAAGCAATCTCGCTCCATAGTAAGCCAATAATATCCTGCCCGAAGGATTTTCTTTGCTAGAACATACCCATTCATGTGCGGACCACAAACTCCCAAATGCACCTCATTCATAATCATCTCCGTTTCTTTGGCATCCACACATCTCAACAAATTCAAATCCAGAGTTCTTTTGTATATGATTTCCCCACTCAAAAAGAAACCATTAGAGAGTCGCCTAATAGTTCTCCTTTGATCCCTATTAGCATGTTCCGGATATTCTCTTGTTTTCAGATACTGTTTAATATCACGGTACCATGGTTCACCATCTAGTTCTACTTCAATTGTATTTCAATAACCATGTTGATACCGAATTTGAATATCCAATGGGTCAATGTGAGTATTACCCGGATGTGGAAGCATTGAGGCCAGGGTGGCCAAGGCATCAACTAATTCATTGTGAAACCTGGGAATGTACCTGAACTCGATGGACTTGAACCTTTTGCTAAGATCTTCCACACATTGTCTATATGGAATGAGCTTGATATCTCGAGTCTCCCAATCACCTTGAGCCTGCCGAATAAGCAAATCTGAATCTCCCATCACCAACAGTTCGTGCACATTTAGATTTATTGCCATGTCCAGACCCATGATGCAAGCTTCATATTCTGCCGTGTTGTTTGTACAGAAGAAACGAAGTCTCGTTGTGGCAGGGTAATGTTGCCCCGTAGGTGATACAAGAATTGCCCCAATCCCTACGCCTTTGATGTTGACCGCCCCATCAAAGTATAGTTTCCAAACTTGACTGTCATCTTGGACTGCTTCTTCAACTAAATTAACCTCTTCATCTGGGAAGTATGTGTTCAAAGATTCATACTCATCATCAACCGGGTTTTCTGCCAAATGATCAGCCAAAGCTTGTGCTTTTATGGTTGTACGAGTGACATAAACAATATCAAATTCTGTGAGCAAGATTTTCCATTTTGCCAATCTGCCTGCTGGCATCGACTTCTGAAAGATGTACTTCAGGGGATCCATTCGGGATATGAGGTAAGTTGTATAGGCCAAGAGATAATGCCTAAGCTTTTGGGCGACCCAAGTTAAGGCGCAACATGTCCTTTCCAAAAGAGTGTATTTGGCCTCATAAGTGGTGAACTTTTTGCTCAAATAATAGATTGCTTGTTCTTTTTTTCCTGTGGCATCATGTTGACCCAGAACACAACCAACAAAACAATCCATTACTGACAGATACAAAAACAGAGGCCTACCAGGTTCCGGCGGGACCAAAATAGGGGGATTTGACAAATATTCTTTAATCTTATCAAAAGCTTCTTGGCACTCATATGTCCACTTGATAACATCGTTCTTTTTCAACAACTTAAAAATAGGCTCACATGTGGTTGTAAGCTGCGCGATGAATATACTGATGTAGTTCAATCTCCCGAGTAAACTCATGACTTCTTTGTTATTCTTTGGGGGGAGGAAGCTCTCGAATGGTCTTTATCTTTGAGGGATCTAACTCAATGCCTCTTCGACTAAATATAAAACCCAAAAGCTTCCCAGAAGGAACTACAAATGCACATTTGGCCGGATTGAGTTTGAGATTGTACCTTCGTAGCCTTTCAAAGAACTTTTTCAAGTCTTGCATGTGGTCATCTTGTGTTCTGGACTTAATGATCATATCATCAACGTACACTTCAATCTCTTTGTGTATCATGTCATGGAATATGGTAGTCATGGCCCTCATGTAAGTTGCCCCTGCATTCTTCAAACCAAATGGCATGACTCTATAACAATAAGTTCCCCATGGAGTGGTGAAGGCGGTCTTTTCTGCATCTTCTTCATCCATCAGAATTTGGTGATATCCGGCATAACAATCCACAAAAGATTGGATCTCATGTTTAGCACAATTGTCAACAAGGATGTGAATGTTGGGTAAGAGAAAGTTGTCTTTTGGACTTGCTTTGTTTAAATCCCTATAGTCAACAAAAACATTGATTTTCCCATCCTTCTTTGGCACTGGCACAACATTTGCTAACCATGTGGTATATCTGACGACCCTGATCACATTTGCATTTAGTTGCTTCATGATTTCTTCTTTAATCTTATCACTCATGTCTGTCTTAAACTTCCTTTGTTTTTGCTGGATTGGTGGAAAATTAGGATATGTGGGAAGCTTATGAACCACTAAATCGGCACTCAAACCTGGCATGTCATCATACGACCAAGCAAATACATCTCTATACTCGAACAAAACTTGAATTACGGCATCTCGTCTTTTGTTCAGTATGAATGCTTATTTTTGTTTCTTTGGTTTCTTCAGGACTTCCCAGGTTATAATTGCCTCAGTTTCATTTAAATTAGGCTTAGGCTTATTCTCAAATTGATCCAATTCCCTTTTTATTTCCTTAAAAGCCTCATCTTCATCATACTCAACTTCTTGATTCATTATTTCGAGATTAGACAGTTTCTTAAGACCTGGGCATGAATTCCACGTGCATTCATGTTTTTAAAGCCAGCATTAACGAAACTGAAAATGATAAGAAATTAACAAAAATAAGGAAATGAAAAGACAGAATTTTACTATGAAACTGGAACTTCATTTCGTTGAATTTGAAAGGATAGAAGGATTAACATCAAAGCAAAGCAATTAAACTAAAATATCTGGATTATAACCCTTAAAATAATCCAAATACAGAAAAAGCAACAAAACAGACTACCAAGACTCCTTCCTGATGGGAATAGGAGTTGCTTCCCAGTTGTTGAGAGAAGTATCTGGACCAGTCAGCCGAACACTTGCACGGCTAGGGCCCTCGCCAACTTGAACCATATTGATCTCATAGAACATCTCCTTGAGACCTTGGCAGACTTCATCAATGTCATCCTGAGTAGAAAGATTTTGGACTTCTTCAAAATGTTGTTTGACAAAAGAGTAAGCGATGTGAGGGATTGGTTTGGACAAATTCCAACCATTCTTTTTGCGGGCCTTGGCTCTATTTTTGTCAGTTGATGTTGGTTTAAAACCCAAGCCAAATGTGTCTTTCTTCAAAAAGGGAGAAATGGGGTTCATAATTCCCTGCAGAGAGGATCATAATCCTTTTCCTTGTTCATAGTCATTCCTCAATATCAATGAAGTTACCAGCATAGATATGGCTGAAAGACGAGGATGCGGAATTGGTTTTCCTTCTTCCACACACTCCACCTCAATCACCTCAAAGGCTTGATATATAAGAGATTCACATCCTTCTTTGGCCTCGATACATGGAATGGACGGGTCATTATAGACGGATGAGTCGTCCTCCCCATGAACAACAATTTCTTGCCTATCATACTCGAATTTGACCATTTGATGTAGAGTGGATGGTACAGCTCTGGCCATATGGATCCACGGCCTTCCCAGAAGAAAATTATAGGAAGTTTTCATATCCAACACTTGAAAGACAATGTTAAAATCAACCGGGCCGACTGTCATGGTGAGTTCGATTTCCCCAATGGTGTCTCTTCTTGAACCATCAAAATCTCTGATGCTGACACTGCTAGTTCAAATTCTGTTAGTGTCAATGTTCAGCTGTTGTAGAGTAGAAAGAGGGCATACATCTACACTTGAGCCTCCGTCAATCATGACTCCTTTTACATAATGCCCCTCACATTTGACCATAAGATTCAAAGATTTATTGTGCCCAGCCTCTTCCTCAGGCAGATCATCATCGCTAAAAGAAATCTTATTCACTTCAAAGAATCTTTCAGCCATTTTTTCTAGTTGATTCACCGTTGTCTTTTTTGAGACATATGCCTCGTTCAAAGTTTTGATCAACACACGGCGATGTTCTTTCGAGTGCAAAAGCAGAGAAAACAAATATATCTGAGCAGCGGTTTTCCTTAATTGGTCAATGATTGAGTAGTCTTGCATTTTCATCTTCTTAAGGAATTCCTCCGCTTCTTTTTCTGCAACGAGTTCTTTCATTAGCAAGTGACTTTCTCTGGCTTGCTTAGCTTTTCTCAATTCCTCTGGCGAGTATCACCTTCCATAGCGGGTCAAGCCCCCCATTTCATCTACTTCTTCAACTATCTCTTTTCCTTTGTATGTCATGACAGTCTTGTTATAATTCCAAGGAATAGCTTTTGTGTTTGTCACTGGGAGTTGTGCCGCAAGTCGGATCACAACTGGCTCTATTATATTTCTCAAACCATTATTTGGAACAATCTTTTGAATGCCCTTAGGTATGTAAAGTTTTGGCCCACCCAATTGAACCTCAACCTTTTTTGTGCTTCCGGGGACATAGAGAACCGTTTTTTCCGAACATAGGTTTGAACTAGAGCTATCACCTCTCACAATCAACGGTGCCAATTGCGGCCGGCTTACTATCACTTTTGGCTCTTTCCCTATGGTTCCAACAACCATCCCTGTCTTGTCAGACTGCTTATAATCCCGATCATCACAAATCATCCCAATAAAATGTGTATTATTGTGAGTTGGGAGTGGATTGTTTGTGATATTAAGAGTATCCTCATTGTTTGTTACCACAATTGCCTTTGCATAAATCAAGTTTTCAATGGCTTTCTTTAATGTCCAATAATTTACGGTACTATGACCTTGGGTGTTAGAGTGATACTCACATCTTACATTTGGGTCAAAACCTTTTGAATTTGGATTCACATAACGCGGTATGACAGGTTCAATCAACTTCAATTGCATCAATTTTCGAAATAGGCTTGTATACGATTCTCCAATTGGGGTGAACTCTTTCTTTGGCTCCCCCTCTCTCACATATCCTTGTCGGGGACGAGGATTATATGATGCCTGACAATTCGGGCGAAGTTGACGGGAGCCTTGTGGAATCGGTGCCCGCCATTGCTGGTGATTGGGAGGCCTAGCATAAGCCTGAGCATTAAACACCGTGTATTATTGTGGGGGAACTGAGTATCGAGGACCCTGAGGTGGATAGTAATGTTGAGGAGAATTAGATTGTCCTTGTTGGAACTGCACATAAGAAGGAACTACCTCTCTTTGAACTCCTCTGAACCCAGATGCCATCATAGATCCTTCCTCTTTCTTTTTCCGGTTTCCGAAACTGCCTGACCCGCTTTGAATTGCTTGCGTGGTAGCCTTAAGGGCTGCCTGACTCACAATTTTGCCCGATTTCATGCCGTTCTCAACTATTTCCCCGATCTTAATCGCCTCAGCAAAAGGTTTACCAATGGCGGCTAACATATAATGGAGGTAATCAGGATCCTGAGCTTGGAGAAAATAGTCAATCATTTCTGCCTCTTTCATTGGTGGTGTGACTCTAGAAGCCTGCTCTCTCCACTTGATTGCATATCTTTCTGTTGGTTTCTTCTTTATGTTGACGAGAGAGGAACGGTCTGGCACTATATCAATATTGTACTGAAACTGTTGGACAAAATCTTGAGCCATGTTGTTCCACACATGCCACTGAGAGATGTTTTGATCTATGAACCATTCCGAAGCAATTCCAGACAAACTTTCCCCAAAATAAGCCATGAGTAATTCTTCTTTTCCTCCTACTCCCCTTAATTGGTTACAATACCTCTTCAAATGGGCGATGGGATCACCATGCCCGTCATACTTGTCAAACTTGGGGGTCTTGAAACCGGGTGGAAAATGGACATAGGGGAACATGCATAGATCGTTAAATGACATACTCTTGTGGCCTCCCAAACCCTATATGTTTCTCATGGTTTGTTACAAGCTCTTCATTTTTCTAGTCATTTCCTCTTGTTCCATATTCTTGTCAGGCTTTTCGATCTCAACTGGGAACATGTTCTGAGGAGTATGCTTGTATGAATCTGGAACCTTGAAAGTCAGTTCTGTAGAGTAATGTTGAGCATCATGAGCATTCGGTTGCAGATCATTGTTGGACTTTTGAGCAAGAGCTGGTTGAGGAACAATGAAAGTAGGGACAATGTGTACAGTATGTGGGTCATTTATGAGGGGTGCGGTTGGAGGACGTGGAATGGAAGTTCTAGGTATAGTGGGAAGGTTAATGCTCGGACTGAATCCAGGTTTCTACAACGGGTTACTTGTTAGGGAGATGGGCACTTGGTTCGCAACTGACACATTATGAAGATTATCCAAAGTTCCTATGGGTAGTGGAGGCGGTGCATGTCCATTGGCCCAAGCTTGGTACATCTCTGCCAATTGTTGCTTCAACACTCTTACTTCTTCAACCAATCCCGAACTTTGTTCGACCAATTGTCCATGGATATCATCATTATCTGACTCATTCTCACTGTTCTTTTCCATGCTACTTTTTCCTTTTGATCTCGTGTTGTAAGGGTGAGTCGCCAATTTAAACCACAAATCAACCACCTCTGTTTAACTATATCTTTTTTATGACAAACAAAAAACGTGTTAGAGTTAGGCATTTTGCAGATATTAATCACACATTATATGTCATGCACCTAATGCCATTTTCATTTCTAGAATGAGTTTGACAGGCTTCATGCTTCATCCCGGCTTATTGGTTTATAGGTTTATTTTCATCTTGAATTTAGTGTTCTCTTTTCTTTCCCTCTTTAATTTTTATTCCTAAAATCTCTTTTTTTTCCAGATTAATTATGGTTATAATCACATCCGATGGGGATTGCCTACGTATCATGACGCCACATGAATCAGACCATTACGTAGTTCAGGAAGGAAATAACAATTTTGATAATTTTTGTATATGGTGAGAGAAAAGGAAATATATACGAACTGACTCTAAAAACATGACTGGAATAAAACAAACTTTGATAAAAACAAAAGACTCCAAATATAAAATTAAAACTGCGACAAATAAATATGAAACTAAGAACTAATGGACTGCACTAAAAATTTAATCTTCAATGGTCTTCTTGCTTAAACTGATATCATCAATAATCTGCATCTCTTGGCCTCCACTCTCCCCCCAAAGTCTCGTACAAATTTTGAAACGCCGCAGGAAACTGTGAGACGATGGCACGTGCCTGTTGACCAACTTCCTCATTGCTTAGATGGCGATGATCATCATGAACATATGTTGCTTTCTCTGCCAATCGAAGTACCTCCTCTATGGCTTGCCCAATATTCATGTGACAATTCTGCAACCACATCTGGGTAGTGTTGAGGGCGTGCCTCATCTGAGACTCACGTCCCTCATATTCTTCAGTGCGACGGTTTAACTGACCTCTCTCAATCATCCACTGACACCGCTCTGCCTCAAAATCTGCGTGTTGATAACCCCTCTTCTGCCTTTTTATTTATTCCAATTGAAAGCTGACCCTTTGAGCATATCCAGTGTGCCCTTTCTCTTTCAAATTGTTCTTTCTGCTGATTAAAACTCCAGTTGTTGCTGGTGCGCATCCTCTTCGATTATACTCAAGTCTTCTTGCAACTTATTTTTGTTCGCCTCAACTCTTCTGACTAAACCAATCGTGTTTGCCAGTTCTTCTTCTAAGTGAGCTGCCTCATTCTTAGCATGCTTTAAATCTTTATCCATGATCCCTAAGGCAGGTTGATAATATTTCTCAATACTTAAACGAATCCGAGCGACTCCAGCTTGTTGCTGGGCTTGTTGTTTGGCTATGGTCATCTGAGCGTGCTCCAATTCCTCTTTCAGCTTTTCTATAGTTCTTTGATCATTTCTCCTCCTGTTCGACCCCTCACGCCTATCTCTAAACGATGAAGGATCATGAAACCAAGTAATATACTCAGGAATCACCTCTCCATGATCTCGGTCTTCTACCATCTCATTCAACTCCGAGACTTTACTTGCATACCAGATTTTCATAATTTCTTCTTCGTCATGAGTTGATCTTTACCAAAATCATAACAGAACTTGCTCATATCTCGTACTAGCGGCACCTTTTGTAGTCGTGCAAACTGGCGCATTACCCGAAGTGGAGCATAGGGATGAACACCATCCAATCCTATAAGTACCAAATAAGAATGATATGCAGACTCACAAATGACCTCTTTAGAGGAAAACCAATCGTAATTCCAAGTGATTCGTTTGGCTGACAAAGTAAGAAGCAACTTTTTTCAGGCATCAATCCCTTCTGGTAAGTCACATTTGTCAATTCTTTTATGGTGATCATAAGTGGGCCAATGCTCACTAAAATTAGTGATAGTAGGATGACGATAAAAATGCTCCAAAACCCATATCTGTAACAAGATGTTGCAGCCATCAAAGTTTCGTGCGCCCAATTTACATCTAGTTAAAGCACGAAAAATGGAAGAAAGAATCATAGGGACCAAAGTATAATCATCCCCTTTTGAGGTCAGAGCCTGAACTACACCTGCTAAGCGGATGTCAATGCGTCCTTCCCTTTCCGGAAAAACTACACGCCCCAAAAAACCAACCATAAATGCAAACCTCCTGTGTATCTTCCATGTTTCCTTGTCTTCCTTTGATTTTAATTTTCCCACATTCCTTTCAAAATTGCATTCTAGGCCGTATAAATGAAACAGAAATCCCAAATTAACCCACTTGCCTCCTAAACCTTCATATTGTCCGTAATTTATGTTCAGGAGCTTCGGAAACTTACCCTCATTCACATTTTTTGGTACAATAGGCCTTTGGCGGCGAAGATTGCGGCCCCACCCCTGGAAATGGGCGATTTCCTCCAAGGCCGGAGTCATTTCACAGTCAGTAAAATGGAACACATTATTTTCAGGATCCCAGTGCGGAATCAAAGCTTCGATCATATCCCTCCTAGGCTTGATCGTCATCATGTGAACCAAATGTTCCAAGTACTTCTTTATCTGGTTTCGCTCATATTCCTTAAAATCTCTCCACCAATCCCACAACAATTGTGGTATCTGATCAACAATAAAAAAATCCGGTATTCCTTCTGACCTGGGCCTCTTTTCGGACTTACCTCTTTTTCCACTCATGGTGTACCTATTTATCCAGACAAGGGGTTAGATTTTAATTAAATATATTATTGACACAAAAAATCCGATTTCTCGGGTTTTGACTCTATAAAAAATAAAAAATAAAAAACAAAAACCAAACTGTAGGACTAAAAATAATTGGTTAAATTAGTAAAATAATTATGAGAAAGAAAAGAAGGCTCAAAATGACTATTATTTTGTAAAAATAAGTGAACATAAAAACTGGTCTCTTTGACCATTTTGCATTTTCGAGGAAGGTTTTAAGTCTATTTCGACAAAAGGACCAAACACATGGGCAAAACTGGTCGAAAGATAAAACTGACAAAGTAACTATATTATTATTATTGTTATTATTTTCAGTAGAGAAAAAAAATAATAGTCCATATACACCTTTTTTTTTTGTTTTTATTTATTTTTATATTTTTTTTAAAAATCGGATTGAACCTGATGACGGTTGCCTACGTATCTCACATCCGGTGAGAATCAAACCCGCGTAGTTCGGTTAAAATAATTAAAAAAATATTTAAAAAATCGTGATTTTACCTACTAGAACCTTTCAAAATTTTATTATTATTTTTTTAAATAAAAATAAAAGGTATTTTATGAAAATTTGGAGGAAATTCTCTTTCTCTCTCCTCTGTTTAATCGATCTATCCTAAAGCCAGTCAACATTTCAGTTAAGCCTACCAAATAATGTTAGATGTAGCACAGAAAAATGAACATGTTGGTCTGAAAAATTGGTACATGTCCTAGACGGACCCGACCCCTGTGCCGAGTCCCGTTAAGTCCAATGCACATGATGCAAATAAAACGTAGCCTACTAGTGATATTCATTGTTGTGGCTTGTTCTTCTAAGTTTTCAAATCATAAAGGAGATGGTATCTAGACGTGGCTTACCCGGGAAGACAACCCGAGCCGAGGAGCATCAAGCGTCACCAGTAGTAGAACAACACTGGCTAGCTAACGGCTCTCCCGCCTAAACATATGTGACTAAATCCTTCACCAGAAGCTGGTAGGCTAACTGGCTTTATCTCAAGACAGAAATTTTATGATGCTGGTAGGCAAACACAACATAACTACCTATCAGAGGACTCGGAGGGGTGCGAGAGAGGATACAATTTATATCACAGTTCAAATAAATAATAAAGCGGTAAATAAGTGACAAATAGCACAATAGGCTTTCAAACACAATAATATCTAAAACATGATAAAGCCAAACAAGAATCAATGTACAAAGCTCGAATTCTTATTAATTTTCCCCAGCAGAGTCGCCAGAGCTGTCACACCTCTTTTATGTCTACACAACCTTATTACGAGGCTGAGTTAAAAGAGTTTTTCCAATTGAAGTGACGTTTTGAAAGAGATTATTTATTATTTAAAGTTGCCACTTGGAATTGAGTTTTGGTGTTCCAAGTCACCTTTTATTGAATCCCTTATCAAAAGGATGATTTGACTCCTAATTCATGGTCTTCAAAAACATAAGACTGAGTAAGGAATTCTGTTGACCGAGGGGAAGGTGTAATGCACCCCTCGAGTCCTGTGGTTCTAGCACGGTCGCTTTATTGACTAATGTAAGGCTTAAATAAAGTTTTAGTTATTCTTGTATTTTATTGATTATGGCTTATTTATTATCGCTTAATTAATTTATATATATATTTTTTAATTGTGTTCACCAAGATACGGTATGCACACAAGGTACCTCTTTGAAATTAAATGTTGAACCAAGGTACAGAATGTACACATGGTTATCACATAATTATTTTTAATTTGAAGGCGTCGAGACGCGGAATGCGCACATGATCCTTTTATTATTTAAGTATATCAATCAAAGGTTCGGGTATGAACACATGGGCTAATATTTAAAGTACATCTAAAGTTTTCTAGTATTTTAGAATGTTTCATTTGTTTTGTCTCTTTCATATTCATTTATTTGTATATTTTAGTATATTTTTTTCTTTTTTATTTATTGGAACGAGTCTTAAATTAGATCACGGCTCATGTCGCTACCTCACAATTATTTTCGTTATTACTACTATGATTATTTTATTTCTTATTACGGGCTTTGAATTATTTAGCAACCCTTATCTCACTATAAAACTTATTTAGTGATGGAATAAGCTCGAAGTTATATTTAGGCTCAATACATTTTTAAACTAACCTTATTCTTTTTAACTAATTGGATCCTGACCAAATCCATGAAATTTGCATTACGATATTATATGAATCAAGTTTTGGAAAACGAAATAAAAACTATCTAAAATAAGTAAACTAACTTACACAAAATTTATCACTAAACTCATTTGTACAAAATACTAGTTAACAGAATATAAGTTTGAGGAAAAGGGAAAAAAAATAACTAAAAGAAAGTAAGTTTTAATGTCAAATAAAGTAGGGACCTAACATATTTCTAAGGATTACGTCCAAAACGTTAACAACCAAAATTAATAATAATAAATTCAGACATTAAATAGAGTTTGACCAGAGAAGTATTATTGTTGGCAAAAAGATTTTAACAATTATATGAACTATCTATGGTTTAAGATTTCACGTGCTTTATGGCAAAAAGAATAGATTTGAATTAAAGATCAAAATTTAGGAACATATTTCATATTAGTAAAGTTAGGCACATATTTTACACTAATTTTAAACATTCATATACATATAGATAATAAGAAGAAACAGACGTTATTTAGAATACAAAAGAAATCCAAAAATAAATAAATAATAGGATTTAAATAAACAAACATCATACATTCAATTATATATTATACTAAACTAAAAACAAGATTGAGTGTTACCTTTAAATGGGAGAATATTAATGCCTTCTTCTGACTTCTTTGACTCTTTTTTTTATTTGTCCTTTTTCTTTCCTTCTGATCTCTCTTTTCCTTTTCTTTCGTCCTTTTCTGTCTCCTCTTTTGCTTTTCGTTCACTTTCTTCTTTCTGACTTCTTCATTTTCTACTTTTGCTTCTTCTTTTTTGCCTTTCGTTTTTCCTCTTCTTAAATAGAAGAATAAAAGGGAGTTTATGTGATATGGGGTTAGAGGCGTGAGGGAGTAGGTAATGGGGTTGAGAGGAGAAAATCATGGGGGAGAGGATTGAGGAGATCATGGTGAGTAACTTAGAATAATTTTTTGAATCTTTTAATATTTATCCTTTTTTTTTTTTTTTTTTTTTTNTTTCTTCTTTTTACTAACCCCTTTTACTAAATAAAATTAAAGTAAAATACATACATAAATACAATATATATATTAACCAACTTACTCTTAGATTTAAAAAATACTATATAAATAAGAGAAACCAATATTTATACTATAGTTTAAATTATAGTAAAAAAAATCATAGCTTACTTATCAAAATTCTAATAAAAAGAAACCCCCCCCCCCCACACACACACATATATATATATATATATATATATAAAGAAAATTCATACTCTAAGAATGTTAGTATTTTTGTAGTTTTCTTTTATTAAGATTAGACCTTAAAGAGATATTTATACTAAAATAGTATAGAATTTGGGTGTGGTCAAAAATTAGTTGTTCACAATATTTGTATTAATTATGTAATGTATATCTATGTATATTTGTGTGTGAGATACATGCGTGATACATGTGTCGCAGAAGAATTTTTTTAACTTGATTTAATCATGAATTTTGATACAAAACCAGTTCAAATCACCTCCAATCTTCCTCAAATTTGTACATTGGCTTATCTATATGTTTCCAATGAATTTCAACTATACCCATTGAAAAAGTTTCTTTTTTGCTTAGATTTTTGGAATATTGTATTTTTTTTATATATTTCATCACCTTATTTGCTACTTCATCCATGAAATTTCATTTCCGTCTTACATCTAATGTTGCTAATCACGCTTAAAAATATGGAAGGAGATTTTTACATGTGATTCTTTGAACCTTATTTATTTGGTTTTTCAATTTTTATATGTGCTTGACTAATTTTGGTAAGTTTATGACTAATGGCTAGAGATTTATAAGTTGAGACTTATTTGAGATATTTTCCCCTTAGTATTCCAAAATCAGAGTCCGGAACCAAATTGTGGTTCTTTTGGACTTGTAAGACTTTAATATGTGGAAAAAAAGACATTTCTATATATAGCGCCCAAATATTGGGCGCTATACATTAACGGTAATTCTGCCGTTAATGTATAGCGCCTTGTATTTGGGCGCTATATATAAAAAGCTATCACGCCCAGGTATAGCGCCCAAATACCCGACGCTATACATACAGCTTTATTGATAGCGTCGGGTATTTAGGCGCTATACTCCTTTTTCTTGGCCCCACCAATAATAACTGAGTTATCAATAATTCAAATTTGTATAGCGTCCAGTATTTGGACGCTATACATTAAAAAAAAATCTCGGGCTAGCCATCTCCTATATAAAGAGGTTATGATTGTAGGAAAAACATTCAAATTATTTTTAACTCTAGTTAAAACGTTTATTGTTGTTAAATTCTCCAACATTTTTTCATTATGTCTGAAAAGCGTAGAATAAGAGTTTCATTATATTGGGGAGGTGAGGTTATGATGGAGAATAACTCCGTGGGGTACAGTTTACCTGCTCAGTGTCATGTTAAATTGCCACTTACAACGGAGTACGATAAATTGATATCGTTGTTATGCAAAAAAATGAGTGTGAGGAATCATTCAGTGATACTTAAAGTGACCAGAAGATATCCGTATTTCGTCACTCTGCAAGGGGTTGCTTTTTACTCGGAGTTTAACATCGACGATGATGAAACTTTGAGTGATTTTCTGAGGACTCCGGATGAATGCCGGGAATTTTTTGTAATCACATTGTTGGAGATGTACGTCAAGGTAGAAGACGTTCCCAAAAAATGAGGTTGCGCGTAGTAGGGATAACCCTCAGTCATCAGGTGGTTATTCTGGAGCAGTTTTTGCCGGACAGGTTCCGGATGAAAGAGTTTTCCTTGATTTAAACTTATCACCGTCGGCGAATGAGCAGCGAGAAAATAACTTGTATCCTGCTTTCCATAATTCACAAGACGAGTGGTAAACTTCAATTTTCATTTTTGTTAATTATGTATATTTTTGGTGTATTGTTTTTGTATTAACGCTCATATATTTAACAGGGGGTACCAGCCGGATATGAATTTTACAAGTGGTGCATCCGGTAGTCATCACCTAATTGAAAACGTCCATCATGGAATTTCATCACATTACGACTTGTAAGTGAAGTGATATAGTTATATGGAAAACATTTATTAATTTAAGTAGCTTATATTTTTGTTGGTTGTGCAGTGAAAACGAGCAAGTTGAACCACCCGTACTCACTCAATTGCCCGAAAACGACATATTAAATCGGAATCTGGCAGATGCACAGAGTGAGGAACAAAACAGTGATTACGACAACAATGCCGATGAATCTGGAGACGAGACACCATTTCCTCGTGAGGATGGTGATAAGGAGGATGAGGAGGAAGGACCTGATTTGAAGAGATCTCCCCCTAGACGAAGAGTGTACGAGTCCGAAGTGTCGTTTCATTCAAGGGATATTTCTTACATTGATAACTTGCCAAGCGTGCCGGATGTGGAAGCTCTCACAAGGGATTTGATGAAATCTGGGCAGCAATGTGGGATGAGTCCAGATCAACGGTGCTTGCAAAGGGGATGCTTTTTCCTGATAAAGCGCGTGTAAGCAGGGCCTGTAAAATGCACAACATAAAAGAGTGTCGTGAGATAATGGTTAAGGAGTCAAGTCCATCGGTATACAAGGCTATTTGTCGTAGGTGGTTTTGGCCATGTAATTGGATGTTGCGTGCAACCAAGAAGTAGACAGGTCTGTGGAAAGTGGGTAAATACTTTCCCACCCACACATGTGAAATGGACACATTCAACGGGAATCACTACAACTTAGATATTGACTTGATTTCTCTCGTTCTTATTCTGCACCTCGAAGCGTCCATAAGGTATAAAATCAAAGAGTGCATTACATCAGTCCACCAGCAATATGGCCATACCATTACGAAAAGAAGGCATTTCTCGGGCGCAAACGAGCATTTGAAATTGTCTACGGTAACTGAGATAAGTCATTTGCATCTTTGCCAAAGTACATGGCCGCACTGCAGTACTTTAACCCGGGACGGTTGTTGAATGGAAGCTTGAGCGGAGTCCGGGAACACCAGAATACATATTCAATTACGTGTTCTGGGCGTTTAAGCCAGTAATTGATGATTTTTCGCATTGTCGGGCCCGTAATATCCATAGACGGAACTCATGTCTATGGAAAGCACGATATCAAGCTATTGATAGCCGTGGCAGTGGATGCTAATGGACAGATATTTCCTCTAGCTTTTGCTGTTTGTGCCAATGAAAGCACATAGACGTGGACGCTATTTTTGAACCACCTGAAAGAGCATACCATTCAGGTATTTGTCTAATATCTGATCGTCAAGGTGGTATATTAAGTTCTGTGGAGAACTTTCCTGCATGGAAAGAACCTTATGCATACCATTGTTACTGTGTGAGGCACTTTAAGGCTAATTTCCAGAAGGCATATCCCAACAAGTCTCTACATGATTTGATGTGGATGGCAGCAACAAACCACCAACAACATAAATTCTGGAGGCATATGGAATCTATCAGGCAAGAAGACGAGGCATCATATTGTTGGTTAATGCGACATCACCCTGAAAAGTGGACTTTGCATGTGGATGGTGGCAGACGATGGGGAATTCTTACTACAAACGTGTCAGAGTCTTTCAACAGTTTATTAAAGTCGGCAAGAGGATTGCCCGTCACAGCCATGGTGCGAATGTCGTTCAAGTAGATGGCATAGAGGTTTGTCGAACGATCTGCAGCTGCAACGGAATTGATGGAAAATGGTGTTGAATTTATGTCAGTGCCGATGCAGAGATTTGAGAAATACAGACGGCGGCGAGCACATTGGCATTCATTTTTGCAGTATGATAACGAAAGAGGTGTTTTTGAAGTTCGCACTGCTATCCAAATTAACGGGGTAATAATGTACATACTGTAAATGAATCAGCAAGGTTATGCTCTTGTGGGAAATGGTCCATCTACCACATGCCTTTCTTACATGCCATCAAGTGTTTTCAATGTATTGGTTATGGGGAGACCAACTATGTTGATCAACAATATAGTGTTTCCAAGTACCTAAACTCATATAGTGGTCAGTTGCAGCCAGTGGGTGCTGAGCATTATTGGCCTCCGGAACCATTTAAAATGGTGTGTAATAAGTCCTATTTGCGTAAAATACAGGTGCAAAAGACGTATACGTAACCAAATGGATGTTAGTGATACCGTTTATGCGCACAAATGTGGTATATGCTCGTAAACAGGACACAACCGTGGTAAATGTCCTTCAGCTGGTTTGGGTGGCAATACTAATCAAGCTCGTGGTGGGTGTTCTTCTAGTGTACCTAACTACCCATGAATTGATGTTGTAATAATTAGTTGTTATGTCTATGTTGCAAGATTTATGAAATAAAATTATGCTTGTTAATTATGATTTGTACTTTCCTATTTACCTATTCAAATGATAATTCAATAAAATTATGTGTATATTTAGCGCGGTTAAACACTACGTTATCTGTGTGTTGTCTTGTTGAACTGAAAAAGTTGACCAGCTGACATAAAGTTGTCTTGTACACATCATGATATTTAATACGCAAAATATAGCACCATTAGATAGTACGTTATGTAGTTAGCACGGTTAAACACTACGTTATCTGTGTGTTGTCTTGTCGAACTGAAAAAGCTGACCAGCTGACATAAAGTTGTCTTGTACACATCATGATATTTAACACGCAAAATATAGCGCCATTAGATAGTACGTTATGTATTTAGCGCGGTTAAACACTACATTATCTGTGTGTTGTCTTGTCGAATTGAAAAAGCTGACCAGCTGACATAAAGTCGTCGTGTACACATCATGATACTTAACACGCAAAATATAGTGCCATTAGATAGTACGTTTATGTATTTAGCGCGGTTAAACACTACATTATTTGTGTGTTGTCTTGTCGAACTGAAAAAGCTGACATAAAGTTGTCTTGTACACATCATGATATTTAACACGCAAAATATAGCGCCATTAGATAGTACGTTATGTATTTAGTGCGGTTAAACACTACGTTATCTGTGTGTTGTCTTGTCGAACTGAAAAAGCTGACCAGCTGACATAAAGTTGTCTTGTACACATCATGATATTTAACACGCAAAATATAGAGCCATTAGATAGTATGCTATGTGTGTGTTGTCTCTCCTATAAATAACGGGCTCATTCTAGTTATTTTGTGTGCTCAAAATTTACTAATAGCAAATATTTCATTAAAAGTAAGTTTTTTTAACGCACATATGGATCAAACTCTTCGTCCACCAAGGTGCAAGTGTGGAAAACCATGCTTGATGCAAAATTGTTGGGACGGTGGTGAAGTTGGATGCCGCTATTGGCACTTTATGAACCAGCTTTACAAGGTTCCCGACGAACCTATTTGCAATTTTGAGGAATGGGTTGATGAAACCATGTTATCAAGAATGCTACAAAGAATCTTTGCAGCATCTTCATAATGTGTGTTTAAGACAATGGGAACATGAAAGAGAAAGCAATAGAATCATTGCAGACTTGAGGGCGAAACTGAAGGAGGTAGGAGAAGAAAAATGGAAATCCGAATGGAATTGTCAAGCCCAAAAGGAACGTAAAAAAATATAAAAGGGAACTTGCGGAGGTGAAGGAGAAACTGAAAGAGTTTGAAGAAGAAAAAGAACAACTGGAAGAACGATATAAGTGGTTGGAGAGGAACATAAATGGCAGCCGGGGCTAAACACTAAACATGTATGTGTTTAGTGTATTTTTTCTGTTTCATGTATTTTTATTATGTTGGCCTGCTATGTTTGTGTTTGTAATGTTTTACTTGTTTGTTGTACTAAAAATTATTTTAATTGAAGTGAAAGTTAAGTTTTAGTGCTTGTGTTGTTATATGAAACTATCAAACGAAAGGGGAACTAAAAAAAAAGGAATGAGCATATTATATAAATATTGTTGTTATATGAAACTATCAAATGAAAGGGGGACTAAAATAATTAATGGGCATATTATATAAATATTGTTGTTAATGTACACAAAAATATTATTTACACCAAATACAAAAAACAAAAAGGAAGGCCGAATCAATGTGTCCCGCATCCGGTGTGTCTCAACGTAGCCGCTGGCCTGAGGCGCATCCCTACGCGCTCGGGTACGCTATCGGAATCATCATCATCAAGTCTTCTCCTTATAGCCGGGTGCGGCGCAGGATGACATGTATAAGAGGTCGTCGGTCCAGTAGAAGGCTACATAATAATATAAAACTTAGTATAGAAAAGTACATAACAATTCACAACAATTATAATGTCTTACCATGATCGTGTCTGGATCCTGAATGTAGTCATCTGTCGCAGCCACGTCAACATCGCATGAAGCCTTAAAAAGGAAATTAATAAAGTTAAAGAAAATAAATAAGTTACAGTTAAAACAAATTCAAATTTAATACTAATAAACTCATACATGCGCATGTGATGAGGAGCCATAACTCAGTCGGCGCCCACTATGCAAATCTCGGGTCGGTCGATCCTCATCACTGGTAGACGGGCCTGGGTAGTATCTACCCCAATAAACTCCTAGAATATCCATGCCCGTGATCAATAATTGACCCGACGGGGTCACCTGCGATGTCACTGGAGTGCGATAAATTCCAAGGCGTGAAGACGTCAGGTCCGTCTCATGCATGCCACCTGCCATAGCAGCAACAACATCGTCAGCAGGAGCCTCACCGCCCCCTTGCTGGGGACCACCTCCTCTCCGCCCACGACCGCGTCGTCCGGCACCATCGCCTCGTCGGGCACCACCAGCTCGTGGGATACCACGACCTCGCTCGTACTGCGCTGGGTCCATATAATCAGCCTCGTGTGCCAAACGGTGATCTAATCGGGCTCGCTGCAGTGTCCGGGCAGCCACCTCCATGAATCGATGACTATACTCCTGCATGGACACATGATCGTGGACATGACTCTGCATCTGTTGCCCCATATGATAGACGGTATGCAATCCAATCACCTGCACAAAGTATAAAATATAAACTACATATGTGGCACTAAATTACAGGTATATAATTAATAATAAATGAAAACATACGAGGGCCTCGTGTCTCCCCGCGTATGGGACGTAACGACCGTGTGCCGGATGAACGGGGTTCCCGATAAAAAGTCGGGTAATAATGCGGTACCATGCCATATAGCACTGAATAGGAAACTCTTCTGGAGGTGGGGTCAACTCCCCTCGCCTGTCCCAAGTACCCAACTGCTCGTCAAGCCATGCCATAAATGTGTCGTCCACCCTGGACCGATCATCCCTCTCATAATGTAAATCATGCCATGCAGGCGGACTCGGTATAGGTTGCGGCAGGCCAAACTAACGAAATACCCGCTCGGAGGCATGATGCTCGACTATATCAAGGCATATGAGCGGGACAGAAGTCCTCCAAATATGTCGGCCGAACGAGCAGTACGCTGGCAGGGTACCGATCAACTCCTCACTGTACGGCGTCCAGATGAACTATCGAATAAGAATACAAACCGTTAGTATGCGCAACACTAAGTTAATCAACACCAGGTAAGTTTAGGTAGATATTCACTTGTGCGCCGTCCAGCAGATCCAACACATCCCTGCAGAGGGGGAGATTATGATGGGCATCATACTCTCGTGCAAGAGTACGACGCAGAACCCACCTACTGGCTAGAGGGAGATGCGGAATTTCTACATTAGCAGGTAGCTGTGGTAGAGGTGGCTGAAACTGCAGAAATCGCTCCCAGGCCCAAACCTAACATACAAAGTTGACGTAAGGTATAAGATTAACTATAACTAGGTAGAATTGTAACTAATGAACGCATTATTTGAATATGTTGTCACATGTAGAAGCAGCAGAAAGCCACAAACGTCTCTCTGTGTGACAATGAAAGCCCGACACATCTGCCTGTATAGGAATGCGAGGACAGCACCACCCCAGCTGTAAATGGCTGTATCCACGAACCACTGAATATGATGAAGAAAGCAGAGGCTCACTAGGTTCCCCGAATTTTTCGGGAACAAGACACCCCCAAATAGAAGGAGCAACAACAACCTTGTATATCGTATAACGTCCTCCTCCGCTGACTCAGCTGTGATAGTATCATGGATCTGCTCCAGGTACGCTCTAATAGGGGATCAACTGCATACGACTAGACCCAGACGCTACAGTCTCGTCCTGTGGCCTGAAACTTGTGAGCCTATGCAGAATATACCAATAAGCCTCCCGCGAATAATATCTCATGGCCATAGGGAGTAAAACTGGCAAGCCATCAGCGGACAGGACATATAAAATCTCGGCGTCCTGCAGCGTGATGGTGGCCTCGCCGATGGGCAGGTGGAAAGTGTGCGTCTCCGATTGCCACCGCTCAATGAACGCCGTGATCAAAGCCCAGTCGAGCTGTATCCAACCGATCCTAATAATCCTATTTCTTCCAGGTAATGGACTACACGTGGGTGTAGAACTCTATCACTCAAAAAGTCCCACAAGTGATCCACTCTCCTAGCGCGGAAAGTCTGCGTAAGTAACTGTCCATCCCATATAAACTCGGACCTATGCTGGGGCTATAGGGCTAATAGATCCAATGTCCGAGGGCCGGGATGTATGGGCGCGTCCATGTTGTCAACTGTAAATTAAAACAACATTAATTGTATGTTTAATCTGTAAATTAAATATTAATTTTTTGATATACACAATTTTTAAAGTTATACATATGTGTTCTAGGCTCGATTTGAGTCCCAGTAGCACCCAACTATCATTAATAATTATGTGTTTGTTTTATAATTTAAATTCATAATTTTTAATAACTTAATTGTTTAATTGTACAAAATTTATTTATATATATATTTATATATATATATATATGGGTTCCGGGCTCGATATTTTGAGGCCTAGTGACACCAAATTAACATTAGTAATTATGTGTGTCAAATTCAATATTTTTATAAATTTGTGTGTTTGTTTTATAATTTAAATTCATAATTTTTGATAACTTAATTGTTTAATTGTACAAATTATATATATATATATATATATATATATATATATATATATATATATACACACCAATGGGTTCCGGGCTCAATATTTTGAGGCCCAGTTGTAACGACCCAGCCGGTCGTTTTGTGTGTTGGGACTCCGTTCCCGTGAATGACTCTTCCCATAGCGACTACTCGTGCCTTAGGACTTGTGTGGGCAGGTAGTTCGAGATTCAGAAGTGATTTGGCCAGTTCAGGAACACTTGGTTCCTGAAGGCTAGCCTATTTGGCTAATTTTGGTTCCGAGCAGCATTTTGAGAAAACAACCTCGGAATCGAGTTCTGACAGCTCCAGCAGCTCCGGATGATGATTTCGGACTTGGGAGTGTGTTCGCCTCGGGTTTCTGATGACCCGGGAGTATTTCGGCACCTGAATTGGAATTCAGGATTTCATGTGATTTGGAATTCAGCCTGGAATTGGACCTCGTGATATCATGGTCCAAATGGGATTTCGGAACTGGCAATAGTTCCGTATAGTCATTTATGACTTGTCCGCAAAATTTGGGGTCATTCCGAGCAGTATAGAGTCGTTCGGCGTAATAATGAGCTGTTGAGCTAAACGAAGGTGGTTAAAATTCCTTCTTATAGAGCCGTTGAGCTAAACGAAGGTGGTTAAAATTCCTTCTTATACTTGAATAATGTGATGAGTCTTGATAACGAGCTGTTGAGCTAAATGAAGGTGGTTAAAATTCTTTCTCGTACTGGGATTGTTCAATCGTGGTAATATTATGAGCAAAGAGGATTATATGATGAAAATCCTAACTTTGGC
>MDKH01004003.1:0-15044 GCA_005239495.1 Nicotiana undulata
GAAGGGGTATCACCTAGTGTCTTCTATATTGGCTTGCCTAATCCCGCTGATGGGCGCCATCGCAACCTGAATCAGGATTTGGGTCGTGACAAGCACCTCCTTCATTTTACCTTGTTTTGCTTAGTTGCATTGGGGACAATGCAACACTTTAGGTTGGGGGTGGCTCATATTTTATCTATGTTATAGAGCATCACATGGAGCATGACATATTGTTTGTGACTTGTGCAGATTAGTTGACATTTTTAGTTTATTAATAATATTGTGTAGGCATTTTCTTGTTGGTTTTTATTTTTGTTCTAATTTGTTTTTATTTTGGTTTTTATTTTTCATAGTAGTATTTAGCATTTCGTTTTGTTGACTTTTATTTTTCTTGTTATTATTTGTGTAACGACCCGACCGGTCGTTTTGAGCTCTAGTGCGTCGTTCGGCAGTTTGAGGCCATGAACAACTTCATTTCAGGTATTATGAATTGTAGGTGTGGTCGGAATCAAGTTTCGGGAAGTTGAGAGTTAATTTGGAAAGAAAATTCTCATTTCGGAAGCCTTAGGTTGGAAGAATTGACTAAGATTGGAATTTTTAGTAAAATGACTCAGAATCAGGATTCGAAGGTTCTAGTAGGTTCGTATGATTATTTCGGACTTGGGTGTATGTTCGGATCGGGTTTTGGATAACCCGGGAGAATTTCGGCGTATATTGTGGAAATCAACATTTTAGAAGAATTTCCTAAGTCTGGTTGAAGTGCATTTCAGTGATATTGATGTCCGTTTGGGATTCCGAGTCTGGGAATAGCTCCGTATGGTGATTTTGGAGTTGGGAGCGCGATCGGAAGTGAATTCGTATGTCCGTAGGTTATTTTGAAGTCATTTGGATAAAGGTAGAAATTTAAAGGTTTTTGAGAAATCCAACCGGAAGTGGAAAATTTGATATCGGGGTCGGAATGCGATTCCGAAAGTTGGAGCAGTTCCGTAATGTTGAATATGACTTGTGTGCAAAATTTGGGGTCAATCGGACGTGATTTGATAGGTTTCGGCGTCGGATGTAGAAGTTGAAATTTCTAAGTTCCTAAAGTTTGAATTTGAGTGCGATTCGTTGTTTCAATGTTATTTGATGTGATTTGAGGCCTCGAGAAAGTCCGCATTATGTTTTGGAACTTGTTGGCATAATGGGACGGGGTCTCGGGGGCCTCGAATGGATTTCGGGAGGTTAACGGATCAAGTTTAAAGTTTAAAAGAGGGCTGAAGCTGCTGGTATCTGGTGCAACCGCACCTGCGAGGATTTGGCCGTAGGTGCGAACTGCAGGAGCGGCTTGGCCCCGCAGATACGAGAATTGGGCTGGCTTGGCTGAGGCCGAAGATGCGATGGAATTTACGCACCTTCGGAGGCGCAAATGCGGATAATAGGGCGCAGGTGCGGAGCCGGCTGGAGAAGAAGGAAGCTGCAGGTGCGGGGTATTAGGCGCACCTGCGGGCGCCCAAGTGCAAGAGAGAGACCGCAGGTGCGGAATTCTGGCCTGGGCAGATTCTTTTTAAAACGGGAATTTGTCCATTTCATTCATTTCTCTCACTTCGTGTGGCGATTTTTGGGAGCTTCAAGGGAGGATTTTCGTCAAGCAACTCTAGGTAAGTGATTCCTTCCCCTTTTGAGTTTAACACTTGAGTTATACATGGATTTAGACATGGAAATTTTTAGGAATTTGGGATTTTGAGGGGAAAACCTAGAATTTTCATTTTGGATTATTACCACGAATTTGAGCATGAAATTAAGAGTAAATTGTATATTTGAGCTAGAAAGACTATGGGTAGAGTTTATCTTCGAGAAATTTCGGAATCCGGGCACGTGGGCTTGAGCGCATTTTGGTCGATTCCTTGAGTGGAGTTGCGGATTTATAAAATTTAAATTGTTACGAGTATTAGAGTGAATTTTCATTGATTTACCCGTTATTTGACTACTTTTGGGACGTTGTGCATCAGTTGGTGTCGTCGGAAGGGCTTGGAAGTCGGTCATAGAATTTCGAAGCGAGGTAAGTCTCCTTTCTAACTTTATGAGGGGGAATTGTCCCCATAGGTGAACTAATTAATTATGTGATACTATTTGCATGGGCTACGTACGTACGAGGTGACGAGATTCCGTGCGTAGCTACTATTATGCTTGTGTCGGGGTAGTCTAGGACCCACTAGCATGCCTTACGTGTTGTACTTGTGATTTTGCCTATAATATTAGACAGTTAATACTAGAGAGTTAGTAATTGACTACCTAAGAAGGTTAGAGTTTACTTCTCTTAATCATTTAGAAAGAAAACTGATTCCTCCGTGGATAATTATGTTCCTGACAAAGTTATAATATTTAAACATTATTAAACTTGGCAAATGAATTTCCTGAAATGATTTAAATACTATCTTCATGTTCATTTAAAGAGAATTTTATCATTTCCTTGAGAAACTGGTTTTCTTGGTAAGAATGCGGGTTAATTATGTGAATATGTGTATATATGAGCACCTGAGTAGCAGGATAGCCTTATTATTATTATTATGTATGACCGCGTCGCATGATCGATTCGCGAGCGAGGAAGATAGATGCATCTATGGTTCGAGCCGTTCGACCCTCGGCAGTGCACATTTTATTATTTTTGGTCCGCGCCGTTCGACCCTCGGCATTTCTTGCGCATGATAAATGCTGCATACTTTCCTATGATTTATACATGTTTATTGTCCTGGAAATTTTAAATTTGTCAGCTGAAATGACGATGTGTTAAAGTTATAAATGTAAGAAGAATTGATATTCCTTATCCTAAATTTTTATTAAATTGCCTATGATATTCATGCTTAGTGTCTCACACGATTATGTTAAATTGACTTCTAGCAAGTGTCAAATTCGACCTCTCGTCACTACCTCTCTGAGGTTAGGCAGGATACTTAATGAGTACACATTGTTTTCGTACTCATGCTACACTTGTTGTGCATTTTTATTGCACAGGTACTCTCACGGGATCATGGCTGACTTGGAGACATAGACGAGCTGCATCACTCGGAGACGGCCCGCAACCTGCTGAGTCTTCCTCTATATATTGTATTTTCATTTTTAAAGTCCTTGTCCAACTTGTATTTCGGACATGCATTGTAGTATCTGTATAAGTTCTTAGAAGTACGCTCATGCACTTGTGATACCGGTTTCTGGGAGGTTTGGGATGCTTTTTATTAAAAATGGATATTTAAACTACCAAATTTACTTAGCGGATTTTATTCGGTTGTTATTAGGTAATGATTTCAAAAATGCTTAAAAAAGAAATTTAACTTAACTATTTAGTGATTGGCTTGCCTGACAATGGTGTCCGGCGCCATCACGACCTTATGGATTTTGGGTCGTGACATTTTGTGTTTATTTTTGTTTTTGTTTTGATTTCATTATAGTAGTATTAATGGAACTCCTTGGTTTTTCTTTCTATCACGGTTCTTTTCCAAGGAAATTATTTGTGTTGAACCGGGTGACTTTTCCCTATGATGGATGGCGTGACAACTTTCTTAAGGGATTAGTCTTGTTTAGTGTTTTTTCTAGAAAGTAAATACTTTTTTTAGTAGTTAGTTTAGTAGCTAGTAGTCAATAAATTAGTTTTTGGGATGTAATCTTGTGCCCATAAGCCAACAAGTGACTTGTTTGGTACCAATATGATTTAAACCTTGGCATATGAAACTTTTGAGCTTTCAAATACATAAGAAAAAAATAATATATATATATATATATATATGAAATGATGAAAATGAATGACTAAAAAGTAATGTTCCTTGTTAGTGATTTTTAGATTCAAGTTCTTTGATTCAATAAATAGATTTTTAGGCTACATGTGACTTCCTTGAGTTTCATTGGTTTCAATTGGATTTTGGATTTGTATTCCATTTGAGTTTTCATGTGCCATGTGTGGTGAATTGTAATTGTGAAGTTCTTTTGCATTATTTGTGGTCTAGAACTTGCCCGGAATGTCCTTCAAGGAGAAATCTTAGATTAGCTTGGTTTGAAAAATGATATTAGGCTCTCCTTGGACCGTTATTGTGCCTAAATTTCCTACCCATGAATACTTTCCCTAGTCAACCCTTTTGAGCTTTTTAAGTTTTTATTTGGCAACCATGTTACAAACTATTCTTGTGGAACCATACCTCCCTAAGTAATTTAAAGTATGAATATAGGCTATAAGTCTATGTTTGGGGGTGGAGGTTGGAAAAGTTGTGATATGGAGGCTTCTCAAAAAATGAAAAGTGTTATAAAAAAAAATAATGATGAAATGAAAAAATATATATATAATAAAAAAAAAGAAAAAAAAATTAATATATATATATATATAAAGGTATGAATAAAAGGAAGACTAGGTGATATATAAAAATAAAAATAAAAAAGAGAAGAAAGGGTGGAAAATTCTAGAAGAAAGGGGACTTTGATTTGTGAAAAAGTGTAGTGCTTAGGGAGGTTTTGAGTCACTTTTACCAAATTGTACCCGACCTTAACCAAAAACCTAAACTACAACCCTTTAAGTCCTAATATATTTTGAACCAAGTATGTCTACATTAGTGGAGAAATACATGAAGGCCAAGCTTACGGTACTACTTGTGTGCATTTGACTATCTTTGTGTGAGAGAGAGTTGAGTCTTCTATTTGACATCCCTTCTATGTTTTGAATTTAAATTTATGAGTTTGGGATTCTCTCTTAAAATGTGAGGGCACATGAAACTCGAGTTGTGAAACTAATCCCATTTTCAATTGGGAGGAATGAACGAGGGAAAACAATTGTGATAGAAAGGCAAATTGTGAATCTTTAATGTCAGGACTTGGTTGTTCCTTTGGTTAATGTGTTGTTTAAGTTTTTGAAAATTAAATAAAATGTGCAAAAATTTAGTGATTCATATGCCTTGGATTAATTTGTGGTACCAACCGAAGTCACTAGATTGTGCTTAAATTGACCCTTGTTGACTTGAAATGATATTTTATTTTTATTTTTTTGACGAAATTTTAACTTTTATTCATCAAAAAAATTGTCATTACAAAACTAGATTAATGCTGACCATTAATCTCTCAACTCATAGCAAGTATAGCTATACTATATCAGTACTGCTAACAATCTACACTAGAAATTTAAACTAAGGCATTCTATTTACATATTCTAATCCTCTCTTCCACTTTCTCTTCTTTCTTCCTTGTATGTGTATATTCATTGCTATCTCTTTACAAATTTCATCAATGTTATACCTCCCTTTGTTGAATCTCAACGAGTTCCTTTCACGCCATATGCAGTACACGACCATTGCAAATGCTGCTATGCTCATTTCAGATACACAATCAGTCTTCTTTGCCATGCTATTCATCAATGCCAACTCATTCTCCCAGTATCCTATATGACGTGCCTTACCCAACCAATTCAGTATTCTATCCCATAGCTTCCTAGTATTCTGGCAGTCAAAATACAAATAGTGAAGAGTCTCCTCTGCTTGTCCACAAAACACACATTCTGGCTGCACTTTTATACCAAATTTTCCAAGTCTATCTACAGTTGCTATTCTTTGATTAATAGTCAACCATAAATGGAACTTGAATCTTGGGTGAATCTGTGGATGCATATGAATATGTTTCCATTCCACTCTGCTGAACTGAGGTTGTAACTGCACGTATGCGTTTTTTATTTGAAACTGCCCCTGCTTCTCACACTTTTCAAGCATTGTTGCAATATCCTTCTGGCCATTCCTCATCTTCAGTACTTCCTTTTTTGCTTCAATAATCTTGCTCACGACCCATGTTGCAGCTTTGGGTGCATTTACATCTTCAATCTTCCCGTTCTTTATATAATATGTATGTGCTCATCGAATCCAAAGTGCATCCTTCTTCTTTGTCAATTCCCACAGGTGTTTCATCAATGCTGCCTTGTTCCATATCTGTATATTGATCACATTCAGTCCCCCAAACACCTTTGGTTGACATATCTTGTCCCGTGCTATTGGTGGTTTTCTTGAAACTTCATTTGATCCAGTCCATAAGAAAGTCCTGCAAATTGTTTCTATCATCTTCATAATCTTCTTTGGTATCAAGAAAATCTGAGCCCAGTATGTTTGTATTCCAAATATGACTGACTTAATGAGCTGTAATCTCCCTGAATAGGATAACATTCTTGTTGACCATCATCTGACTCTTTCTGTAACCTTCTCAACTAAGGGTAAGCATTGATGGACATTCAGCTTCCTTGCAGCCAGTGGAACTCCCAGATATTTAAAGGGTAAATTACCCTTCACATATCCAGTACTTCTGCTCATTTCTTCTTCAAGTTGTTGTGTTACTCCAGCTAGATATATTGAGCTTTTCTCTGCACTTGCTTGTAGTTCAGATGCTTTTGCAAATCTACTAAAAGTTTGCTGTAATGCACATATTGACTGTTTGTCTCCCCTGCAAAACATTAACAAATCGTCAGCAAAACATATGTGTGTCACTCCCTGCTTCTTGCACTTTGGATGAAATTTGAAGTCCTTTTGCTTAATCAGTGTGTTCATATCTCTTTGCAAGTACTCCATAGCAATCACAAATAGGTAGGGAGACATTGGATCTCCCTGCCTAATGCCTCTCTTAGCAATGAAAGGTTTTGTGAGTCCTCCATTAAGTGATAAGGAATATGACATTGTTGTTACACACTCCATAATCCACCATATAAACTTTTGAGGGAAACCAAGGTCTGTGAGCATGTATCTTAAGAACTGCCAATCCAGAGAATCGTATGCCTTTTTTAGATCCACTTTCATTGTGCATCTTGGTGCCACCCCTTTCCTGTTATAGTCATTAAACAGTTCATGGTTAAACAATATGTTGTCCACAATACCTCTTCCTTCTATAAATGCAAATTGGGATCTTCCAATTATACTGTCTATCACCTTCTTGATCCTTTTTGTTAGTTATTTTGCCACAATCTTGTATACAGTTGTACAACAAGCAATGGGCCTATAATCTTTCACAGTAGTGGGTGTTGGAACTTTAGGGATCAAAGTTATAGCTATAAAATTCCAAGTTTTCTTCATCCTGCTAATCTTAAAGAAATACCCCATTGCATCATATGTCCCTTGCCTAACTTCCTGCCAGTGCATTTTAAAAAATTCCACTGGGAAACCATCAACTCCTGATGCTTTATCATTTTTTAGCATGTCCTTCACTGCATCATCTATTTCTTTGTATGTGATTTCCTGCACCAGCTCCAATTGTTGCTACATTGTTAAACATACACCTTCTTTAATAACCTTTGTATTTGGACAAGGCTTAATCCATGTGTCTGTCCCCATAAGTTGCTTGAAAAATGTAACTTGTTCCACCTCCTTAGGATCTGTCACTCTAATTCCTCCTGCATTATGTACAAAAGTAATTGAGTTTCTATTTGTTCTCATCTTCAATTGGGCATAGAAATACTTTGAGTTTGAATCACCATAATCAATCCAGTTTACTCTGGACTTCTACCTTAGAATCCTTTCTTCTATGATGCTCCATTTCTCTAAATCCTGTAATGCTTGCTTTCTTGCTCTATCATATCATGGTTCAAGGGACTGATTTTCAAATTGTTCTGAACATACTCTACTTGCTGTCTGATTTGATTCACTCTTCTCTCACAGCTAGCCATCTCCTTATTCAACCCCTTGGTAACCATTTTCATTTTCTGCAGCTTATTCCATATATTATCCATAAGATCACCCTCTACCTTCTGCTTCCATACCTCTTCAACTATAGGCTTGAATTCTTTGTGCTCCATAGTTACCATATATATCTTAAATGGTTTCTTATATATGTTCCTTTTATTCCATATTTGGATCACTATAGGAGAGTGATCAGATACCCCTAGTTCCAAACATACAGCCTCTATGTGTCCATAGTCTCTGATCCATTCAAAGTTGCCTAATGCCCAGTCAATTCTACTATATACCCTGTCCTCAGCTTGCTGTTTATTGCACCAAGTATAGAAATATCCTGTTGTTTTCAATGGTGTCAAGCATACATTATCGATACACTCTTTGAAGTCTTTTATTTCATTCATAGTAACTGGTTGCCCCATCCTATCATCAGTATTCATTAAACAGTTAAAGTCACCACATGTAACGACCCGACCGGTCATTTTGATATCTAGTGCGTCGTTCAGCAGTTGGGAGTCACGAACAGCTTCATTTCAGGTATATTGACTTGTGCATATGGTCGGAATTGAAATTCAGGAAGATCGCAGTTGAATTTAAAGGAAAATTCTCATTTTAGAAGTCTTAAGTTGAAGAAATCGAGTAAGGATGGGATTTTGAGTAAACGACCTCAGAATCATGATCCGAAGGTTCCAACAGGTTCGTGTGATGATTTCGGACTTGGTCGTATGTCCGGAATGGGTTTTGGATAACCCGGGAGTAGTTCAACATATATTGTGGAAAGTTAGTATTTTAAGGAAATTTCCTAAGTTTTAGTTGAAGTACATTTCGATGATACTGATGTCCGTTTGGGATTTCGAGTCTGGGAATAGCTCCTCATGGTGATTCTGGAGTTGGGAGCACGATCGGAAGTGAAATCGGATATCCAGAAGTCAATTGAAGGTCATTTGGCTAAAGATAGAAAACTGAAGGTTTTTTGAAGAATTCGACCGGAAATGGAAATTTTGATATCGGGGTCAGAATGTGATTCCGAAAGTTGGAGCAGGTCTACAATGTCGAATATGACTTGCCTGCAAAATTTGAGGTCAATCAGACATGGTTTGATAGGTTTCGACATCAAATGTGGAAGTTGGAATTTTCAAAGTTCATAAAGTTGAATTTTAGTGCGATTCGTGATTTTGGCGTTGTTCGATGTGATTTGAAGCTTCAAACAAGTTTGTGGGATGTCGTGGGACTGAGTCATGCTATTGGACGGGGTCTCGGGTGTGTATCGGGGTGGTTTCGGGCCATTTTTCTCTACTTTGTTGCTGCTGTCATCTAATGTTTCTGGTGTGTTGTGCGATCGCATCCCTTGTAGTGCGATCGCGGAGGAGAAAATGGGAGGAGTGATTTTTGGTCAGTGCGATCGCGGCCTCAGTGGTGCGATCGCTGAGAAGGATTTGGAGGGAGCTGGAAAAAGGCATGTGCGATCGCAGGCAAGCTAGTGCGATCGCATAGAAGAAATGCTCTGCTGCACTGACTCGACTTCGGAGGCTCATATCTCACAATCTATAAGGCATTTGGAGGTGATGTCAAAATGAAAGTTGTAGCTATTTCTGTCTCGGTTTTATAAATGTAAACCATTTAGCATTTGAATTTGTGTACAAAACGATATGGCTGTTACACTACAGGGTGTCCGGGAAGATGAAGAAGAAATTTGTGTTGCACAGGGCTGACTTTGGCAGCTTATATCTCGAAATCTCTAAAGATTTGGGAGATGACCAACGAATGAAATTTATAGATCTTGAAGTCTAGTTTTCAGAACATTAAACCATTTGTCATTTAAAGTTTTGTACAAAATGTAATGACTATTCTACTAGAGGCTATCCGGGAGGCTGTGCATTTGTTCTCCGCGATCGCAAAGAGCAAATTTTGGCCTGGAAAATTGTACTGCGCGATCGCAAAGAATTTTCCGCGATCGCACTAAGTAAATACCTGGGTAGAATGTTTAAAAAACGGGATTTTGGCCATTTCATCAATTCCTTCACTTGGTTGGGGCGATTTTGGAGGATTTCAAAGGGTGATTTTCATCAAGCATCAAGAGGTAAGTGATTCCTTTTCATTTCCAAGTTAATTCAAGGTTTATACATGGAATTAAACATGAAACATTTGTGGAAAAATTAGTATTTTGAAGAAAACCTAGAAATTTGGAAATTTGGATTTTAGCCACGAATTGAGCATCAATAATTGAGTAAAATGTGTAATTGAATTAGTAAAGCTTCGGGTAGAGATTTTCTTCAAGAAATTTTGAGGTCCGGGCACGTGGGCCCGAGGGCATTTTGGTCATTTCATTGACCCGGGCTGAGGAACTTTGTAATTTGAATTGGTTATGATTTATTGAGTATAATTTCATTGAATTATCGTTATTTGGATAGTTTGGGAGCGTGCACATCCATTTTTAGTCGTCGTAGAGGCTTGGAAGCCGGTGATGAATCTTCGGAGCGAGGTGAGTCTCCTTTCTAACCTTGTAAGAGGGAATTGTCCCCTTAGGTGTTCTACATGCTATATGTAATTGTTTGCTGGGGCCACGTACGTACCAAGTGACGAGAGTCCGTACGTAGCGGCTACTATTGTTATGTCCGGGTAGTTAGGCCCCACATCATGCCCTGTATACTTCTTGTAATGAATTATATGTATGTTATGATATCATGTTATGTGGTTTTGTTTCTCTGATATTTATGGATTTTAAAGTAATATGGAAGGAACATTGTTTTCACGGAAAAATATGATGAAATGAATTGACTTTATGAAAGAAATTATTTATGGAAATTATTATGAAAGGAAAAGAAATGACTTATAAGTTTTGTACTCATGTAAGATAATATTGTTTTCCCGAGCTTTCATTTACTTAAATAATGGGAAAGGATTGTGGTAAAATGAACTTTACATTTTATGTGCGCATGTTGTCCCTTCGTAATTTACCTCCCGCGAGCGATATGTAACTTCCTTCACTCTTATGGGAGCGGGTCGTACGCCACGGCGGATTTATAGTGCACTCTTGGTACGGGCCAGTCGATCCCTGGCAGTGCACAGGGAACTAATTAAGAATACACTCTTGGTACGGGCCGGTCGATCCTCGGCAGTGTATGGACGAAGTTATGCTATGATATGATATGATTACATTGATAGACGCACTCTTGGTACGGGCCGGTCGATCCTCGGCAGTGTATGGACGAAGTTATGCTATGATATGATATGATTACATTGATAGACGCACTCTTGGTACGGGCCGGTCAATCCCCGGCAGTGCGTAGGCATGATTATTGGTAAGCATGCACTCTTGGTACGGGCCGGTCGATGCCCGATAGTGCATAGTTGTTCTTGATATGATTACACCGTAAGCATGCACTCTTGGTACGGGCCGGTCGATCCCCGACAGTGCATATCTATTCTTCCTTATGACTCAGACCGGTTGTCTTGCTCTTGTGTGCGCATGACATTTGGTACCGTTTTCCTGATTTATGATTTAACAGATGTTTGGGGAAAAGAGACAGGTGAGTTGTAACTGCTTTCAATATTTACTTGGAAACTCTGTATTCTCTTCACAATTGTTGTGCACTATTTACATGTCTACTGCTCTCCTTATATCCTATTTTATACTATTACTGTTGGACCTTAGTGAGTATCGAGTCGGCCTCTCGTCACTACTTCTTCGAGATTAGACGGGATACTCACTGGGTACATATATATGTATATGTACTCATGCGACACTTTCTTTGCATTTTGTTGCACAGGTACCCTCATAGTGTAGTGATTGCTTCGGAGACTTACTCAGGTTGTCTTGTTCCGTGGCGTTCCGCAGCTGGCAGAGTCTCCCTTCTATGTCCCTACGCTTTTGTCTTTATTACCTTTGTCCAATTTAAATTCTCGGACAAGAGTTGTATAATTGTATAAATTCATAGAAATTGCTCATGTAATTGTGTCACCGGGTTCTGGGAAAGTGTTGGTATTTCTTGTACTTCATTAAGTGGATTATCCGCCGTATTTAGTTTACGAGCATTTGCTTTATTATTTGATTATAAATGCAGAAAAAGACATGATTTTGAAAGTGTAAGCAGGAAGTTGTTTGAACTGGTTCAGGGATTGGCTTGCCTGACAGTGTGTCCGGCGCCATCACAACCCATAGGTTTTGGGTCGTGACAAAGTGGTATCAGAGCTCTAGGTTTGCGTAGGTTTCACGAGTCATGAGCAAGTCTAGTAGAGTCCTGCGGGTCGGTACGGAGACGTCTGCACTTATCTTCGGGAGGCTACAGGGCTATTAGGAGTACTTCCCTTCTTGATTCCTCATCGTGCGACTTGATTCCTTTAAGTCTTATGCCTATGTTTCTTCCTACTCAATCTTATACGTCGCGAACCGCTTCTTATAATTAAGAGTTTGAGGAATTCTAAAGGGGCTACATCTGCGGTGCGTGATGTTCTTCATGCATAGTCGAATGGACTATTGTTATCGCCCTGCAGAAGAATATGATGTTATTTCAGCTCAGTAGTTGTGTTTCTGAGAGCCTTAAGGATATGCTCGGATAGTGATGATGTTTCAATTGGTTATCGTGCGATGTTGATATGGTGGTAGAATGCTTGCCCATGTGTTGGGTGTGATGAATGGCTTGATGGGAGGCGTGGTTTCGAGATTTCAGTATTTTAGTTCCGGCGGAGGAAAGGCACTCGGACTATGAATGGTCCGGTTCAGATTGATAAAGTAGTTATCTTGGTGCTATCGAGCAAGGTGGAGTATTCACCTGTGTTGTGGTATCGTTGTTTGATCGAATAGGATGTGTTAAATTTGTCGGTGTTATAGCTCTTAGGTCGCATGGGGTTAGAGTATTGTGAAGCGGTGTTGAGGAAGCAGTTGTCAGAAATCGTGGTGTGTAGTGGTTCAGAATTGAACAGTTACTTTTAATGAAGGCGGCTCGAGGAAGATGATCTTCGTAAAGATTTAAAGTTGTGGGGATCTATCGGTTTAAGAGCTACGGAGAATGGTATTGAATTGAGGCAGCAAGTGGGCACCATTCGACGGAGGAAGATATGTGAGAAGTGATGGGCAGTGGTGCTAATTGTAAAAGTTCAGGTGTAAGGAGAGAAAGTCAGGTAATGCTTGAGGGAATAAGTTGGACCAAGTGGGAGAGCGGCAATATAGCGGTGAATCAGAGGATGTAGTAGTGCAGTTAGTAGATGTCCAGGAGGAGCGGACGGAATGGTAAGGTTGATAAATGGGTACATGCTCAGGATGGGGGTCTTGGTATTGTAGAAAGAGCAAAGCATAGCGTAATGGTAGGCGTTAGTTGGCTAGTTTCCTCGGGTGGGTTGTCTTCTATGAGTAGGTTAGGGCTTGTAGGATTGGTAAGTTCTGTGCGGAGTCCTAGTGGCTAGTCGGTAGGAGGTAGAATGTGTGAATGGTGTTAAAAAATTCAAATATTTAAGGGGGGCTAACAGGAGAATTCGGAAGAATTGGATGGATTGGTGGAACAAGGTCATGTCAACAAAGGAGAAAGGATCTCAGCAGGGTCTATAGCGGTGCAAGAAGCAGCTTCGGGCTAAGTGGGGGAGTCCCACCATCTGTAGTTGGGTCGTAGGATTGTGCTCTCATGGGATTGCGGATTTGTCGGCGTATTGGAAAGGTGTTACAACTAAGAGAAAGGAGTGAGGCGGTAATTGAGCATGGCATGTGATAACAATGTGCGAAGTTGGGCCTATTGGACCAGGGCTAGGCTTTGGAAAATTTAGAATTTGTGCTTAAGGCATAGGCAAGTTGTAAGGGAAGTGACTTAGTCACGTGCTTCATTGAGAGCATATTCATGTGCTAGAAGAGCCTTGGGGTTGATGGTATTCGGGGCTAGTCAGAGTGGGTGACTCTCAGTAGTGGTCCTGATGAATCCGAAAGTTAGAGAATGCAGTGTTTAAGAGTTTCAGGCAACATTATAATTAAGGAGCGAGCTTCTGCAGTATAGTCACTAAGAAGAAGGAAGATGGTTGGAGGGTTATATGTTATTTCAGCACGCTGGATAGTATCGGAGGAGTGAGAGAAATAGACTTCAGGTTGTAGAAAGATTATCAGGAGGTTGTGAGACGAGTTGCGGAATTTATGTAGCATGGTCTCGTGATTCAAGGTCACTCAGTATGAGTGAGGGTTGAGTTGTTATGAGTTGAAAGAAGTTACTATTATCCTGAGGCTAATAAAGATGATTCAAAGAAGATGGATTGGTTAGCCATGATGGAACGACACATGTACGACAGTGATCAGTTCCTTCGGTATGATTGAGTACGTGTATGGTTTGTGCAGATGTGTGTGGGGCTCGTCGGCCGTCATAATAGATTTCATTTGGAAGCATTCAAGTGCTATGGCCTGTCAGGTGTAGGCGGATCCCGGAAGGTTTATGGTGGTTCAGACCACTACTTAAGGATTTGCATATATTGTGATTGTGAGAGCTCACTTGTGTGTTGTTATGGTTCTCATGAATTGAAGCAAATAAAAGGTTTCTATATGTGATGAAGTGTTCACCCTGTTAGTGGTTCAGGAGTTATGATGGAACTTCCTATGCTATTCCAAATTGGCATGTTATGTGCAATAAGCGGTATGTAACTGGAAGTAAGAATCGAGATTGCGGTTCGGTGTTAACAAGGATGTCATGAGCTCAGGGGAGCAAGAACAAGGGATTTGAATGTCTAGAATAAGCTGATGTTGTCTTCAGTGTCACCTGAGATCGGTGTTTGGCGAAAGAGACTTGGTATCCTGATTACGGGTCCTTGAATTATTTTACAGCCTTAGGATGGTCGGTGGTATTGATGTGCATACTTGTTGCCTTGTGTGGAAAGTCGTGGGAGTGTGACCACGGGAAGATTATGTAAGCGTGACATGTAGCCACCTGATTGATTGCAGATTTAGACTAAGTATAAAGAAGTATAATATTGCTTATTTGAGAATGTATGTCAGGAAGGCGTTCGGCTCAGTTGGTTGTGGAATGTGGGGTGTTTACCTCGGCTATGATGGTTGTCCTCGTGTGTATAAGAAAAAGAAAGCGGGTTATTTGGACCCAGGTAAGGCTATCAACCTAGTTCAATGCGAGTAGAATCAACTTGAAGTGAGTGAATGGGCTTAAACAAGATTTTGGGCTTCATACGAGTCAGAAGTGTTAATTTCAGTATGGCACTCCTTAAGGAGGGGTATTGGGATATCAGGTGTTGTCCCGTCTTCGTCAAATTCATGTGATATTGTGATTTTGCCGTGTGAGTGGTGAACTGGCTTGATAATTTCTTATGTGTTGAGGTTCCACGTAGTGACGAGGTTATGTGAGCATATGGCACCTGAGATTCAGATTTTATATCGCACCTCAATCGTGCTGGAGTTTTTGTAGCATATGGCTCTATCAGTCTCCC